>VDFB02000015.1:438583000-438674969 GCA_007258455.2 Sequoia sempervirens
ATTTATGATGTATATACATTCATTGGCTGAGTTTTGATTAGCCTCTTATATATTCAATGATGATACTATATATCTGATTCTGATTGTATCATGACATTCAACTTTTTTGATATATATACATGAGATGACTTCGATGCATTTATATGATGTGATGGTATTTTATGTGTCATGGATGGAAATGATATGTATGGATGCATCTAATGTTCATGCTTTACGTTATGATATTTTATGTTTATTATGTGATGTGATATTATCAATGCATGGTATGAATGTACATGGATCTATATGGATGCACTTTTTTGCGATGGATGCAAATCTGTATTATGTGATGATATGTGATGGATGCAATGCAATGTTATATTTAACTTCCTTTTCAGTGTCTTTTCTTTATGTGATGGATGTATGTATAATGCAAAAATTTGATGATTATGATAATGCTTATATGGTTATTCAATGGATGCTTATGAAAATGTGTGGTTTGTGAGATGCTTAGTATAACCAATCTATATTATGATAAATATTGTTTTCTATTATGATGATATGTGTAGTATGTTGACGGTTTGTGGGTGTAGGATGGATGCAGATATGGATGTTTTAATTTTTGAATGTCATGATACCATGTTAGTATTAGTATATGGAGAAGATAGAAGAAAGAGGAATCAACCCTTAGGTTTGAGAAGATGCAAAAATATGGTGATGATAATAATGATGATGATGTGATGCTTATCAAAGATTGGAGGATGTAAAGAGCTTAATTTCCTTATTTTTTATAACACACATAGATACAATGCATCAAGGTATAAAGAGATAGGATGGCGTTGTACCTAGTGTGATGGAAATTGACTCAACAATTAGGTAGGAGTATCCATGTTCACACCTGGCATATGAAACCTTATTAGGATGAACTTCATACATTTCAAAAATCTCAGACCAAAACAGAGAAATGAGAAACCTTCCCATGTAATAGTCAACAAGATATCTAAAACACCCTCCCTACAAATCAAACAAAGCAAGCATGACCAAGTTATATTACAAGAATATCCAACAAGTAGAATAGAAAAAAGATAATAATCAATGCCCCATTCCTTTCTCTCTAAATTGTTTTGATTAGACATCATCGAGGGATCATTGGAATGGGCACAATAAGATAAATCAAAAGAAAATATCAAGTAAACAAACAAGCCAATGTTCTTCATACCTCTAGCCAAAACTAAACTACAGTGAGGTATGATGCTAATGTCCATTGTAGGAAAGATGCATCCTAGGACATGATGTTATCAGATGATTTTCACACTAATGGGATGATGGGCTATTGATACCAAGAGTTAACCAACTTTTTTACCTACTAACCTAGACTTGAGACCTTGATGCTTGAGTTTTCACATTCAATTTTCTATACTTGTTTCCAATTGTTTTTCCAAAGGTTGGGAGTGATGATCATTTATTATGAGCAGATGTTTATCGCAGTGAACACAAAACCGATGGATGATTTTGGGTTTTTGTTCTTTTTCAAGATGTTTTACAAATGTTTTGATTTTCAAATTTTCCAATGTTTTATGTTTCGAGATTTTGACGTAAGAACCCAACCTAAGGACCTATCTTGTGGGTCTCAAGGGTTGACTTCTAAAGATTAGACTGCTTCATTGCTATATTAATGCAGAGAGATCATATAGTTCAACCTGACATGGCATCGCTTTAATGAGAAATGAATAAATGGATTATCAATTTATTGTGACGGACTCTATGAGAGACCTATGTCTTGGGCACTGCACGATGGCCTGCCTACATTCAAGCTCAAAGACCTATAGTTCGACCGACACATACTCGCTAGTGATGAGAAGTGAACAATGGACACAGTTTATTGTGATGATTTAAAGTAATCGACTTAATGTGTCTTTGGGCACATTAATAATGGCTCTTGGGTTTATGTTCAAGCTCAAAGACTGTAGTTCGACATGTCAACTCTAGTTTTTAATTTTTCTAACTTTTTGTACTATTTTTGGATTTTATATGTTTTGGATTTTTGGGGCTTAGTTTTACAATGTTTTTGGATTTTGATTTTCTCAATAAGTTGGATTTCATTTTTCTTAAATGTTTTCGATTTTGGATTTTTTGAATGTTTTTGGATTTTCTAATTTTAAGGAAGACTTCAAGAATATACACGAATCTGATCCAATGTAGGTATAATAACATGCCCCCAGCATGATGCGATAGAATACTCCAATATAGGCAGGACAAACTAACCTTCAGGAGGTGTCAAGTAGTTCTAGGGTGGAACATGATACAAACACAAGATCAAGATATGATGCAGTCGCAGATGGGTGACAGAAGGGTCAATGGCATGCGATGGATTAATGATACAGAACAAGTTGTAGAGATCATGGTGGATGGAAAGTGCTTATTTACATGAGGTGCCTGTTTTCCAGGTTTTCACCAAGGTACTTGCCCAAAGCACCACCGAAGTGGTTTTCACTAGAGGACAAATTATTACTCTACTATTTTCAATCCTTTTTCTGATTTTTTTGGATTTTTATATATTTTTTTATTTTTATAATTTTTTGGATTTACACCTTGCAAGCTTAGGCATAAAAATTTTTAGATGCAAGCTATTAATGGGCTCTTGCATAGGCTCACCTTTGGGTGTAGATAGCTGATATGCTTCTGATTTATAGCTTGTAGTGATGACAAAGGGTCTCAACCAATTGGGTTCAAATTTTCCTTTGTCTAGAATTGGTACATTCTTCTGATTTTCTTTCAACATGAGCTCTCCAACTTGAAATGACCAACTCTTGATCTTTTTATTATAGCTCCTTTTGAGACGGTTCTGATAGACCTATAGATGGTTCAAAGAATCCATGTGTCACTCATCCAATAGCTCTAGCTCATTTAACTATGACACCTAGTATTCTTCATTAGTAATGATATTATGTAATGATATTCTTAAGGATGGGAGCTCAATCTCAATGGGAAGGATGGCTTCTAATCCGTAGACCAGGGAGAAAGGGGTTGCACTTGTAGGCATGTGCATACTTGTTCGGTAGGCCCATAAGGTAGGATTTAGCTGTAAGTGTCAGTCACAACTAGCTTCATTGACCATTTTCTTGAGAATCTTTAGGATGATTTTATTAGAAGCCTCAGCTTGGCCATTACCCTGGGGATAGTATGGGGTGGAGAAGTGATGTTGGATATTGAATTTTTGGCATATCTCTCGAACATCCTGGCTCTTGAAGGGTGTTCCATTATCTAAGATAAGGGCTTGTGGAACACCGTAACAGCAAATGAGGTAATTTAGGATGAATTTGGATATCTGCTTCCCTGTGAAGTACTCTATTGTGGTGATAATGAACTTGTGTCCATTAGATGAGGTGGGAGTGATTTTTCCAATGAGATCAAGCCCCCATTGTGAAAAGGGTCAAGGTGTTATAATCAGTTGGAGCTCCTGAGCTAGTGCATGGATGAGGTCCCCATGTTTTTGGCATTGCAAACATTTTCAGACATAATCATGAGCCTCCTTCTCCATTGTCGGTCAGTAATACTCAATCCTCAGTAGTTTCTTAGCTAGGGTCATACCACTAGAATGTGAACCACAAATACCATCATGTACCTTGGTTAAAGCAGTCAGCTTCCTCGAGGTTAAGGCATCATAAGAGAGTTCCTTCGATATAGGGTGTCACCTAAGATAACGAAACATGATGAATTCTTAATAAAGGTTCTCTTAAGGTTTGGGGTGATGTCAGTGGGGAGGAGTCCTATTTTTAGGTTGGTGAATATGTCATGGTACCAAGGATCACTGGAACCAATGATTTCACACACGAACTTAGAATCTGGTACCTTGAAAACTGGTGCAAGAAGTTGATCTACCAAGAATTCATGTTTATGGGTGTTGCATGGGATATCCAGTAATGATCTATTTTTTTCCATAGTGTCAGTTGCTCTGTTGTTTTCCCCTGGTATTTTCTCAAATGTGATGTCAATGAATAATTCCTTGAGACTCTCCTCTAGTTTCTTATACGAGGTAAGCTTGTCATCCTTTGTTTGGTATTCATCATTGACCTAATTGATGATTAGATGTGAGTCCCTATAGACCTTAAATGCCATAATTTTCCATTTTATTGCAATTTTGAGTCCTATGACAAGGGCCTCATACTCAACAATATTGTTAGTGCACAAAAAAGATAGCTTATATGATTTTGGGATGCAATCTCCTTGTGATGTGATAAAGAAGATTCCTGCTCCTAATCCATGTTGTGTATATGATCCATCAAAATATACTTTCCAATGATCTGCTGCATTAAGGTTGAAAATGGACTCATCTAGAAATTTTAATACCAATGGGTTCTCTAAATATATAGGTGCCTCCGCTAGTTGATCTACAATTACCTATCCTTTGATGAATTTTTGTTCTACATATTCAATGTCATATTCTGTTAGGATCATTACCCACTTAGCCATTCGCCCTATGAGTGTTGCTTTAGAAAGTAGATATTTTAAGGGGTCTATCTTAGCAATGAGCTTTATCTAATGATCCAACATGTAGTGCCTGAATTTTTGTGCAGCAAGCACTACTGCAAGATATGATTTCTTGACGAATGTATTGTTTAACTTGTGTCCCACCATGTTTCTACTGATATAGTAAATGGCTCTTTCCTTCCCTATTTCATCATGTTGAGCTAAGAGAGCTCCAAGTTATGTTGTTGTTTCCGATATGTACAAGATAAATGGTTTGTTTTGGATCGGTGGCATGAGGACTGGTGGTGTTAGAAATTATTCCTTGATTTTATTGAATGCATGATCACATTTCTCATCCCATTTTTATGTTATCCCCTTACGGATTAGATGATAATATGGGACAAATTTATCTGCTAATTGTGCTATGAATGTACGAATAGATTGGATCCTTCCCTGCAAGCCCCTTAACTACTTCAATGTTCATGGTGCTTCCATTTCAAGAATTTCTTTGACTTTTACAAGGTCCATCTTGATTCCCCTCATTAATACGATAAACCCTAGGATCTTTTTTGATTGCACGCCAAAGACACATTTATTAGGATTGAGTCTAACCTTATATTCCTCAAGTCTGTCAAAGATGGAGCCTAGTGCAGCTATGTGGTCTTGACGCCTTCTTGATTTGGCTAGTATGTCGTCAACATAATCTTCTACAAATTTATGGATCATGTCATGAAAAATTAGGGTCATAGCCCTTCGGTATGTAGCCCTAGCATTCTTTATCCAAAATGACATCATGTTCCAGTAGTAAGTTCCCCATGGATAGGTGAAAATTTTCTTATGTTGATCATCCTTAGCTATTATAATCTAATTATATCTCGAGAATTTTTTCCATCAATGATAGCATTTTGTGCCCTGCTATTAGATCTACAATCATTTCTATATTGGGAAGAGGAAAATCATCCTTAGGGAATGATTTGTTCAGGTCACTAAAGTCAATGCAGATGTGGATGCCCCCAGTGGGATTAGAAAGTGGTACAAGGTTGGAAACCCATTCAAATTAATCAATGGGTCATATGAAGCCAGTTTCAAGGAGTTTTTGCAGCTCCAGTTTGACTAATAATGTGATCTGCAGATGCATCTTTCTCAGCTTTTGTCTTACTGGCTTCACTTTTGGATAGACTGCTAGGTGATGGACTACTACCTTTGGATCAAGACTAGGCATGTCAGCATAGTTCCATGCAAAATTTTCCTTTCTTTCTCTCAGAAATGCAACAATAATTTCTTATTCCTCAGTCAAAAGTGACTTTGCATAGAAAGTGATGTGTGGTGTCTCTTCAGTTCCTAGATTGATTGGGTTACATTTCTCTGCCAAGACTATTGATTTTTATTGATGAATGGCACTAAGGGGAAGATTGAATCCCTCATCCTTTGGTGCCTCGGAGAGGTTTTCACCATTGGATAAGTCCTTTCTTTTTACTATTTTTGGGTGAGAAAGTGCCACAGTGTGGTTTTCACTTAAGGACCTAGATAATACTCTTAGATTTTATATTTTGCAACTGAGAGATTCAATCATTTCTCCATAGTATGCATGTGTGTCTAGATCAATATCAAACCCTACTTTATGATCTCCATATGGTATATTATCCCGTAGTCCCATGAATTTCAAGAGAGCCTCATTGTTTTCAAATGTGTCTAAGATTGGTGGTCCTCGTTGGTCACAATGATGAGTTTAGGGTAAACAATATTTAATTTAGTGGTTTGGTTACTTGGCTCAAAAGACATAGTAGTGATCATAAAAAGGGAGGAATCCTCAAATAACATGGGTAGGTCAGTGATGGGATCCTCGTCACACACATCAGTTATATCGAAGGTATAGTTATCTAGAGGTAGACTTGTGGATACTGGGAACTGAGGAGGAGCTTTGAATTTTTTAATAGGGGTACCTTTTCCAAGAATGGTTATCTTAGCAGGGGTACATCCAAGGCCAAGATTATTCATGTGTTTCTCAGGAATAATGGGTTCAAACAAGTCGTTATCATTTTTCCCAAGCTTCTCATTTTTGTTGTAGCCCCATCCATGCATTAACTGCAGTCCTTTGTTGTCATCTTCCATGGGAAGATCAGGTACAATCCTTTCATCTCGATAGAATAGGATTTATACATCTTCCTTGTCTACCACCTCTCTTCTTAGTTCTACCCATTTTTTGAAGGTGGTAGGTTCGGCTTTGAAGGTTTGAGTTGTGTTGATTGGTTGTGGTTTCCCATGATATTTAGGAGCTTGAGGTAACCCTCCTATCACAAAGGCACTCTTCTTCATTTTATAGTCTCCACAACCATTATCTTGGATAATAACCTTAATATTGGGGATGTCTAGAATGGAGGGTGTCTTTGTCTCAGAAGTGGAGGCTAGGGTAAATGGGTCTATATAAGGAGATGTGGGTCCCTCATCATTCTTCAGGACTTGGGGGATTTTATAATACTTGGCCTCCAGATTTTGCAATAATAGAATGGTTCAGAATCCCCATGGACTTGACTTCATGGTTTTGATAAGGGAACTTAACATATTGATGGAATATGGATGTGACAACTTGCATCCCATGGATCCATAGGCGCCCCAGGAGGATATTGTAAGGGAGTTCAAGGTCAAGGACTTGGCAAGTAGTCTCCATGATTGTTGGCCCTACTTGAATAGGGAGTTGAATGGTGCCTTGGGATACCATTTCTTGATCATCATAAGCATTGATAGTGATACCTTTACCTTTCTCAATGACATCTTCAAAGAGTCCCAGATTCTTTATTAGCTTGAGAGTACAAATATTCAAACCTGCACCTCTATCCACCAAGACTTCAAGATGGAGTGCACGGTTATGAGATGGTTGGGTTAGGAAATCCTGCTCAGAGAATGTTAGGAGATGCAGTGTAGTGATATGTTTGATCATAGCTTGGAACTAGTCTGCATCAAGATTCATTGGGCCGGTGGATGTAGCTAGTGCCTTTTCTAGGATTTCCCTATGTGCGAGCAAGAGTTTTAGTAACTCCATGATGGAGATCTAGGAAGGGGTCTTTTTCAATTGATATAGGACATTATAACCATTAGGGATTGACTTTGGATTGGCAGCGGGTACCTTCGGTGGTTGTGATGGCCCTAGAATGGTAATTTTTCTGCCTTGTATGGTGACTCCACACTCAGCTCTAAATCCTTTAATATTGACAATTGTGACCCATTCATCCAAGGATGCAACAACATGGTCATAAACATGGTTCACATTATTGTACTTTCCCTTACCATTGTCATTTCCTTTATTGTGATCAAGCATTAGATTCATGTATATTTTAAGATCTTGATTCCATGCGGGTTGTTCAATGGTTATGGTCTTGTCATCAATGAGATCTTGGATCAGATACTTGAGTCTCGTGAAATTGGTTGTCATATGTCCTTTTATCTTGTGAAAATCATAGAGATTTTTTTCATTATACCATGGTGGTTTAACCTGAGGCTCTTGATAATTTTCATAAATAGGGATCTTGATGATATTTTCTTGTACCAGCTGTTGCATGATAGATTTGATCAGTTCCCCAAGTGGTGGGTATTTTCATTTAGGGGGATATTTGTTCTTTGGGGGTGGTCCCCCTTGAGCATTTAGGTTTTTTACCACTTGATTGTTGGGTTATTGTGATGATGGGTTGGCTTGTATGTTGTTTTGGGTATTGACTTGTGGTTGTTGATACATTTGTGTTTGTGTATTCTACCTTGGGGAACTGATGATAACTTTGGTGTCAATGAAACCATCGTTAGTGACATTTTTGTTCTTTGCCCATGTGTGAGGTTTATCATTATAACTTGTTGATGGTCAATTGTCCTAATATGTGGGTGTGCCTCCTTGTGCTATAAGGGCTCTTTTGATGTTGAGCACCTTGGGGATCAATTGGTCATAGGTTGTTATGCATTGAATTTTCAAATGAAAAGACTAGGTCCCTTCAAGGTTGGAGATGATAGTCCTGATTTGTTGTTCTTCTGGCATAACACACTTGCTCCTATTAGCCTTAGATCACCATCATTGCAAGAAGGATGTGAATGTTTCTCCCTTGTCTTGTTTTAGGCTAGACAATTCTTCCAAGCTCACGCCCATGCCTATGTTAAATGAATAATTATGTATGAATAAGTCCACAATTTCTTGGAACTTTTTAATTTCGAGGGGAAGGCGGGAGAACCATTCCATTGCTGGACCAGAAAAAGTTTGAAGGAATATTTGCATTAGATAAGAATTTTCATATGCAACTTCCATACAATGTACATGGAATTCCCTGATGTGATCTTCAAGATTTCTGGTCCCATGATATTTGTCAAATTTTGGTATCTCAAATCCTTGTGGGAATGGAACCATCACAATGCTTTTGTCAAATGGATAGGGCACAAATTTCCTTGTGATTTTGTTGTCTTTCTTGATTGTATTTCCAACACTTGTTGTGAAATCAATTTAATTTGTGTGGACAAATCACTTTGTGGATCTGGTGGTGGGATGAATTTGTTTTGGGGTGGTATGGTTGCTTGCGTGACAGGTGGGATAGTTTGTGTTTTTTTGTTCATGGTATTTGGTTGCATGTTCATGGGAGGTTGTTGTAAGTTTTGTTGTGCAAGCAATGCTTGTTGGTATGCATGTAGTTGTTGTTGTTCCAACAATGCTTGTTGTTGGTCTTGTTGTTATTGTGCCAATAATGCTTGTTGTTGGGCTTGTAGTTGAGCTGCTTGTTGTTGTGCTTGGTACTATTGCAAAGATTGCTAATAATCTTGTTGCTATAACAAGGCTTGTCCTTGAGCTTGTTGAATTTGGTATTAAGCTTGAGCTTGTGCTTGTTGTGTGGCTTGTTGTGCATGTGCTCATTGTGTGGCTTGTTGCGCAACTTGTGTGACTTCTTGTGTAGCTTGTTGAGCTTGGAATTGTTGGAATGCCTTTTGATATGCTTGTTGGGCTGCTTGCAATGTGATGATGTATTGATTTTCCACATTTGGATTTGGTGGTAGAGGTGGGGGATTTGGCAGAATGTTGTGAGATGGTGTGATGAGAGATTATCTGGGTTATTGTGGAGGTGCTTGTTGAGTGATGACAAGAGGTTGTGTGGTAGATGGTATGGTTGATGTGCTAGGTCCTTGGGAGACCACATTTTGGGGAGTTTGAGGTGTTGTAGATGGAATGATGATTGGTTGAGATGTTTGTATTGGTGTCACTTGGTGTTCCAATGTCAGTGGCATGCTCAGAGGATTTGGTATGATTGACATGTTGATTTGATTTGTGATTGAAGGATTGATTTGACTTGATTGGTTTTGGATTGGTATGTTGGGTAAAGGGGGATTTACCTAAACCTCGGATTGGTGTGGATGTTGATGTCAAAAGAGGGAATTATGGGAATATTGGAGATGTGTTCCCTTCAAAAAGTGAGGATGATGCATCAAAGGTTCCCCCTTGTCCAAATAAACCTACTTGTCCTTGTGATATCATGAGGAGAGAGACTTGTGTATTAAATGAATATGTCGGTGATGTCGTGAAGGTGGATGAATTATTGGTTTCATGGAAAATGAGTGGTACATATGGATGTTTTGGATCTTGTGGGATGGTGTTAGGCACACCCAAGATGGTGTTTGCATCCAGGTTTGGTTGTTTACAAGGGGATGTGTTTAAATAGCTTGGAGTAATGAACTTCCCTTGGTGATCATGGGTTGACTTGGAGCATGAGAAGATGTTGGTTGTATGGTGGTTTGGATGATGTTTTGGAAGGAAGGTGTGAATGATACTGGTGGTATATTGCCAAGAGGATGTTCCACAATAGTGCTCACATCAAAATCAGAAGGGATTTTAGCCCCTTCCTTTGCTAATGCTAACATGTATTGTGTGGGATTGAGTCTCATAACTATGTTGAGAATTTTGTGCATTTCAAGATTTTGGACTAGCTCCAATATTTCTTTAGACACGTGAAATTGACATCATGAATCCATCTATCAATGAACCAGTTATCCAATTTGTTTTCATCCATCTGCATCCATCATCCAAGTTATCTTGATCTTGATGAAATTTTGGTGACACGCCTTGGTAATTTTTGGTGACATCCTCCACTTGGCAACCTCCCTCTTGAAGATCTTGTGGTAGTTGAGGAAGGTTAAGTGGGGAGTTGTTAGATACCATGGGGTTGAATTCAGATGCAGTTTGACTCAAGTCATTCAAAGTGGATGTTTCTTTTTTTTGCTCCATGTTTTTCTTGTGTTGAGATCTTGTTTGGACCATAAAATAAGGACCAACTTTTAGGAATATGGTAGGTAAACCTCTAACTCCTTAGTTTGGTCTAAACTTTAGGCACAAAAATACAATCTAGGATGTTTAAGCATCAAATGATGGCGATGAGATAAATGAAGGATGAATGATATGGATGTTTGAACTTTTAAGACCCTTGGAGGAATACTATACTTTAGGACTTTTGGATTTGGTTTGATTTGATTTTGGATAATGAACTTATAAAACCCAAGATGTTAGATGTTATCTTGGAATAAACTAGTCCACAAGGTGATAATTTAACTAAGCTTATGAGGAAGGATTCATCCACACACACTTAGGCAAACAAGGTGATTTTGATTTTGATTTTGAGGAATACCAAAATCCTAGTATGAATGATTTTTCCAAGGTTCCAAAAGTTTTTTGTGAGATGGGATTTGATTGGTGATGGTGATAAATAAAGATTTTGGTTTAATCCTAAATGAAGATAGAGAGACTTTGTTTACAACACCAAGGTATTGAAGAACATGCTATACCTCTAAAAGTTTCAACCCTATAATGCGAGATACTCAAAACGTTGGAAAAGACCCAGAATTTCAAGCACGAATACAAGTTTGGATTTCCTTTGAAGCATGTTTGTAAAAGCTATAGACCAATCTATCTCTGACTTCGTAAAGTGTTGAAAGATGTTTCTTAAGCGCCTTTGGACCAAGATGCTTATGACAATTGATGGACTTTGGTTTTGTATTTTGACTTTGCGGGAAATCATTTGAACAAACACATATGTGGGGTTCAATTGTCTTTTATCTTGATTAAATGGATTCTTTTTACCACATCAACACTTCTTGCTTAGCTTTCAAACTGAATGTCTATGTCTCAATTCCATTTGATTCCACAAGGTCCATTATGTGAAAATCAAAGAATCAAGGGAATATTTTTTCTAGGTCGACTTTAGAGAGAGCAATTGAGAAATGGGCCCAAATATTTAGAAGCCTCTAAGGATAGAATCCCTAGGGACAAGCAATAATATGTGGAATCTTCAAGGGAATTTTCTCTTTCCAAAGGGTTTGAAATTTTGATGACTTGTTGAATGTTTGTTTCAAATTTTCAGATCCAAGCAAAGTATTTAATTGACTCACAAATTGCACAACCCTAGGATAGAAAAGATAATATTTGTTGAGTCCTCACTTGGATTTCTCCAAACACTGAGACAAAGTGAATAGCTAGAGATTTTGCGACACTAGCTCCCCTCCACGGAACACACTTCTTGGGACCACCAAATCTCAAAATCCTTAAAATCTGGAGATCAAAAGGATTTATTATGTTTCTACTTTGAATAGTAAAAATTTGGGGTGGCTTCAAAATGACTGTTCTTGCACCAACAAATAGTAAGGATTTTGGCTTCTATACAAATTGGTTCGTAGTTCAGGTAATCAGGGACACGGAACCTTGCAAGCATCCATCAAGCCACTAAAGGATTTAATCAATCCTACTAGGGGCTCTTATACTTTTTACAGTAGTACCCCATTTTGAAAGACACTGTATAGCTAAGGCCTACATACCATGAGGCCTTAACAGTTTAGTCTTATCCATTTATATACCGGCCCGAGTGAAAAACCAGTTGGAGTCACCTTCGAGTTGTTCTTAGGTAGGCCCCTCTAAAGGTAACAAAAGTGAGGGAGTACACTTGTAGTTCGACCGCCCAGTTTGTGTAAAGTAGAAGGAGGGAACACACATAATGTCTCTTTCTCACACTAGCATGATTGTTCAATTTTAAATCCAAACTTGAAATGTGTAGGTAATTTTTTAGACAACCAATGTCACTAGAATGCTTTTGATTCTCAATACCATCGTGAAGTGCAAGAGAAGTGCATACGCATTCAAATGACACAAGTTGCAAAAAAGATTACAAGACAATGAAAACACAAGTTCATTTTAATCCTCAAAGTAATTATGAGTTCTTTTTAGAGCACCAAAACCAAGTATGAAGTTGGTTTTTCAATTTTAACCCAAAATCCAAATTCTAGTAAGTTTTTAGGGTTCAATTTAACCAACTTTGACAAAGTTTGAGTTATTTGTAAATTTTAAGCCCAAAATCCAAATTCTAGTTGGTCCTAAAACAAAAATGAAAGACAAAAATAGAAGATCTAAGCTATTACAAAGAGCATTAAAAAATGCTTTTAGGCTTCCAACTCAATTTTCCTCCCTTTCTTGCAAAGGCGATGCTCAACAGCAAATGTGACGCTCTCCAACAATCAAATGCAGTATTGAGAGGAAATGTGACACTCTGTTGAAAAGCAAAGGCAATGCTCTGCAAAGGATAGAGACAATGAATGCGATGCAATTTCAAAAGTGACGCTATGTGGAACTAGAAAGTAAGATAGAAGATAGAAGGGTCAAATGCAACTTTGTAGCAAAAGCAATGCGACAATGATGTGCATATGCAGCATGGTGGAGAAAAGGCGATGTTTCTGAAAGCGACGCTCTAGAAGCTTGTGATAGCGACGCTACAGGAAAATGTGATGTTGTATGAGTCAAAGGCAGCGTCACTCCCTTGTAGCTACAAAAACATGAAATTTTAGACAAAATTTGACAAGATAAATTTGTTAGCCCTCCTAGCACCAAAATGTGAACATCAAACCTGCAACATGCTAACATAAGAACATCAAACAATGATTAGTCATGTTAGAAATCCAAAATCTAATGTTCCCTATGAAATTATTTGCTAAATCAAAGAGGAAACATGAACATGATAGTAAAAAAAATAAAGCTAACATGAAACCAAATTGCAATAACTAAACCTCCATCCCATAAGGGGAGTGATGCTACTTTGATGTGGAAAGAATCTCTTTCCCAATCCCAATTGATAAGCTTGATGGTTGAAGATGATTCTAAGTGTGGAAATGATGCTAAGTGATAAAAATGAGCTCAAAATGACATGAAGATGGTGATTGCAAACAATGAAAATGACTATAATGATAATGCATGAGATTGTGGATCCATATTATGAAAATGATGCCTCTATTTACAAAAGCCAAGGGTTGAAGAATGAGAGTATTTGATGAATGTGGGATAAAATGGGAGCCAATGAGAATGTGTCAAGTGTCGCAATTCTATTGGAGGAAGGTGGAGCACATTTTAGGGAATGTGTGAGTGGAAGAGGATGGAGAGAAATAAATAAAATTGGTTGTGGATTTGAAAGGTTGTAAGAGGAATTGAATGAAATTGGTTGAGTTTTGAGAGGACGTAAGAGAATTTATTGCATTTGTAAGAGGAGTTATTGAGGATGTGAAAGGTTTTTGAAAAAATTTGGAGGGAAATTGAATGAGAGGTTTTTGAGAGGAATATTCCTTGGAATATGCCCTTGTGAGGATAAATAGAGGAATTAGATAACTAATAGAAATCATTTTCATGTGCAACCTGGTTAGTTGACCATGGGTTGATTTAACTTTTAAGGAGTTAAAAGCTAGAGGAATTATTATTGATGATTAGAAAGGTGATTTAGGATTAATTAATTCAGAATTAATTAATTGGAGTGGATTAGGAGATTGTGACATTTGATTTGATTGATTTAATCAAATGGGAGGATTTAAGGGGATTTAATTAAATGATTTGATTTAATTAAATATGATGAATATTAGTTAGAAGAAGGGTGAATTAATCAATAAATTTAATTATTAGATCAATAGTTGACTTTGCTAAATTTAACTAAATAATGTTGATTATTTAATTAATTGATGAATTCAAAGTGATTTAGGAAGAAAGAGTGTCAATTTATCGAAATCAAATGTATAGTATCAATCAAGACTTTTTCGGTGTCTACACTACTTATGGAGGATTATGGAGAAAACATATGGCATATCTTTTATGGGTTTTTCGAGCATATTCGAGATGTATGGTCCATAAGTTCAGATGATAAAAATTGAGCTTAGAATTGAATTATCTTTGCTCTCGGCCATTACTAGGGCTTCCAATAAAACCATAAGGGTTTTATTCATGGCATTCACAGTGTTTCTATTTATGCATTGACTGGAAATTTTCAATAACAAGTTGCTTAAGTTGTGACTTAATCCTTGTGAGTCGTTGTGTTATCGGCCCCTTTGTCCTAGTAATTATTGGCTTGGTAGAATTTTTGAAGATCTTAAATTTTCCTAAGTCCAATACCTAATTTTCTAGCCTAGCTTGATCAATAGTGATGATCAAAGAAAGTAGAGATCAATGGTTGTCATTGCATTAAACTTGATCTTCATAGTGTATTTATGGTTCACTTTGACATGGTTAAAGTGTGACATCATGGAATCACACATGTTGGTGGGACCAAGAACAAATCTATATGCTTTGCTAAGATCGACGAACCACATGAAAGATGTTAGAGATCAATGGATGACATAGCATCATTGTTTTGATCCTTTCCAACATACAGAAACATGAATAAGACTTATTCTTCTTTGTGAAGACAACAACCAAGTTAATAGGGAATGAGGCATTTTTGCAGCGCCAACTTATGAATTGCTTTAACCAAATAGAATCATATTGATGCAATTCAATTTAATGTTTGATAAGCATGTGTTAAAATGAATTGTTCAAACCATAGTTGGCTTAGTAAGAGGTCGGTCTATTATTTCATTAGTTGAGTATTCACTTGAATCGTTGTCACCTTTTTACTAGAAGTGTTGAGTCGAATTATATTCTTTTGTGGTGTCAATTTTCTTAGCATACCTATAGGCATCAATGTCTCACATTTTTTGTATAAATAGATGAGCTACTCTTCTCATTTGGATGTTGATCATACTTGCAATCTGTTGTTTTTATATCAGAGTTATTCATTTTTTAGAGTTGAGAGTAAATTGTGAGGTTAGAGTAAGAGAGTTATTGTGAGTTACTTCTTTGGTGGCTTGGAGTATTGAAGAGAAGCATAGTAAGCTGATTTTGGAAAGGAATGAAGTAGAGAACCAGTTTGGTCAATTATATTTAAGCGTTCATAGGCATGTGGTCTATTCTTTTATGTTTTTGTGCTTGGAAAGATTGAATGTTTTTTTTTTTGGTGTGATAATCTTAGATTTTCTAGTATAGGGAAATATTGTCATTTCTTACTTGAAGTAGAAGAATCTATTTTCTCTTTGTCAATGTGATTGCAAAATATTGTTTGTGCATACTCCATGTTAAGGAGTGATTGTGTACTTTAGTATTTAATACTAGGAAATGAAGAAGCATTATTAGCCATGAATTTATTTTTTACAAATGGTTCATGGAACCAAACTATAGGTAGAACATAGGTTGCTCATGGGAATAGATAATCTTATGATGATTATAGCTTATCTGTAGGAAAGTACTTAATAGATATGTTGTAAAAATAAGAGGAGTAGTTTGTTCATGTGGTTAAAGAATACCTCAAGAAGGAATTACCTATGCATAGTGTACAATTGATCTTGAGACAAGTTGAGCTAGGGAAGTGTATGTGATCTAGGATGACTTTTTATATGAGAATTTGGCCAAAGTAGTGTAATTTTCCACTAGTTACACTGTCAATTTCACTGTGTACCTTTTATGTATGCTAATTCATGATTTCCATACAAGTTAGGATGTATACAAGTTCTAGTCATGTAAGGCACAACACTAAGTTCAGATAGGCCACAATTATGAGGTTATCAAACCAACTTCTTCATCAAAGGGTAGGGACATCTTGCCATATATGGTAGATGTGTGAGGGACCACATAAGAGTCCATGGTTGATAGAAAAGTGCTTGAGTGATGCTTTCCCCTCTTCAATTGGTAGCCAAGGTTTGATGGAATCTTCCTAAATCGATGTATATCTATTGTGGATATTGCCAAAGGAAGCTTAGAAAAGCTATGTATGTTTTATTTGTAATCTATCTTTGAAAGCATGTAAATATATTCATTATGAAAGAGAACAATGTTTTGAAATATTGTTGTGTTATTTATGCTTATTAACTCTCTCTTTGGAAGAAAAAAAATTATTGCATTGGGAAATGTACCTAGTTTATTCACTTAAAGGTAAAATTTAGAGAATTTATCTTTGTAGAACAATTTTCATGTTACATGATAGGTGAAGGTATGATTAGAAAGAATGGAAATAAATGTTATGAATATATTGCATTCTTAATTAAATATGAAATACATAATCAAAGCATTAATAAATCTATGATAATTATGATAGTGTACCTTGCATACCTGTCAGTGGTAACTAACTGAACATCATTCATGTGAGTTGAGTACCATGTATCTGCAATATGATTTGATGTGATAGGAAATAATTGTAGTTGAATGGATGGTGAGGTGGCAGATGTAAGGTAATGAAATGGAATAGATGCAAAATAGTTGGTGATGGGAAAATTCAAACATTTTAAAATTTGAATTGGCAGTAGGAAATAAGATAGGCATGTTGTGGGTACTTATTATAAAAAGATGGATACTGCATGTGAGAATTTTGAGGTGAAAATGTGTGAACTCCAATTAATGTGGTGCCAATTGATTTGATTTTTTTCTGCTAGACAGTGCTATGGGTACCTTCGACATCAGGTCCCGTATTGGATTGTGACGGTTGTTGTACTATAAGTCCCTAGTGCAACAGGGCCCTTTCTAAATGTTGACAATTGTATATATTAGACAGGTACCTTTGGAAAAAGTATGTACATCATTATAACTGTGTTGTGTGTGCTTGTGAGGTAGAATAAGAAATTAATCCTGAGTGATCTCAGGGATTGAAATGTGTAGCTCAATCTCTAAATCACTTGAAGAACTTGGTATATCTACTGCTGCTAAGGCATCACTCTGCATTTTTGAACCTATATCTTGATCACTGTGAGGTCCATATTGTTGAAATAGAGAAAAATAAAATCTTCCTTCTATATTGGTTTCTTATAAAGTTTCAATCAGTGCCCATTAACCAGGAGTGAGAACCTCACTGTATCTATGGTATTTAACTTTACTGCTCCATTAGGAAAGACTTGGATGATTTCATAAGGTACCAACCACTTGGATTGGAGTTTCCATTTTAAGTCCTTGTATCTTGAATCATATACTAAGGCCTAGTCTCCTACATTAAATTCCTTTGTTTTGATATATTGGTCATATGCCACTTTATCCTCTACTTTTGTACTATCTCGGTGTGATGGATGACCTCCATCATGCTTTCATCCAATCCATTTAAATGGTGTAACCTCTCCTTTTGAGTTGTTGTTAGATCCATTTCCAGCTCTATTGTTGTTCTTAATATCTTATACTCAAATTCAATTGGGAGGACTTTTTTTTTGCCATATACTAGTTCATAGGTTGTAAAACCTATTATTTTTTCTAGGTAGTTCTTGAACCGAAAAGAAAATAGGTGGGAGGATGTGCCCACTATTCTCTCTAGGCCATTCAATTATGTCCTAGGAACCCAAATTGGATTGACTATCAACCCCAAAGGGTGAGTCAATTCTCAACAAGGAAGACCTAGGAGGGGTTCTTTTAGGCTTTGAAGGGTTCACCACCAAGCAAAAGCTAGGAAAAGATAGCTTAACATTCAACTTGAACAAAACCTACTAATGAAAGCTAAATGATGAATGCAAATGATGAAATTATGCAATAGCAAGTTAGGGTATGTGTACCTAGGAAGTCTGGAAATGTAATAAGGATTTTGGAAATGCAAAGAAGTTGTCAAAATATGCTAGGGAGGACTAATACGTCATTAATGTCTTATTAGTCCCGCTGCTATTTTTTAGAGAAGATGCAAAATCTTCGAATGCTAGAACAGGATTCAAAAGAATCTCTGCAAAATTCCACTTGAAGGACTAAGATGCCCTTGCTACCATCTTAGTCCTAATCTAAATTTCTAAAATCTCCAAATGTGATCCTAAGGCTTGATGTCTACACTTCCTTCTTCTCTGATCTCATGTTCTAAAACTTCTAAATCTGGCCTATAGGTGAGTTTTAGTGAAGATGACAACTTTGCAATGAAACTTTGCACTTCAAATGATCTTCAAGTCTTCAACCTAAATCTACAATCACAAACATGCAAGAGAGGAAAAACTTTTTGATTTTTAGTAAATGGGGGTTTGCCTTGGTCAAACCCCTTGTTGGTAATTAAACCTTGAAATAGAATGAAATGGAGGGAAATGATGAATGAACAAAATGCCATGTTGCAACTCACCAAACCCTTGTAATAAGGTGCTACAAATATGCTTGAAATGGCTGCAATGGATGTGGTTATTGACTCTTACTTGAATGATATTGATCTTTGAAACACTTTCTTGAATCATAAACCCTAGATCAAAAATGTTAGCACAATAAAAAACATGATGCAACAATATCCTTGATATGATGCTTGAATCTTGATGATGGCTCCAAATGCTTGATGACTTGCTCTTGATCTCATAAAATTTCCTTAGGAATGAATACTTGAATGATTGTTATGAAAATGAGTGAAGGAACCTTGTATTTATACTTGTCCATGATTAATATCTCGAAATTACACCACACGAAGCCGACATAGGAATTCATTAATTAAAGGAGGCTAAATCCTGCCAAGATTTAAAATTGAATCTCAAAAATAAGCCAAGGGGTACTAAGACACCCTAGGTGGCGTCTTAGTCTTGAGGCATAAAACTTGGGGCACAGACTCCAAAAAGGGGCCCATTTAAGGCACACTTGAAATCAGGGTCCCAAGACCTTTGGCAGACAAAGACACCCTAGGTGGCATCTTAGTCCCGACCCAAAAATTAAGGACACTCAACTAGAATCATTAAATTATCATTTATCACTTGATTTTTGTCAAGATTAGCCATAAAAAGATATAATTTATTAGGCTTGTGGATGAAAAATAGGACCAATTAGACAAATAGTGATAAATAAAGCAAGGTGGGCCCAAATAAGTGTGAAAATGCAAGGGTATGCATTTTCCTATACTACATTTAGCCCCCACTTTAGTGAGAGGATGAACTTGCTTCAAACTCACACTAAAGTAGCCAACCACACAATCAAGAGGGGTTCCAATGTATGAATTCTAGTAATATAGGATGACAATAATCAAGAGGGTGGCCAAGCTCCCAAGATCAAGATCCTATGGAAAACCAACATAGGCAAAAGGGAATACACTTGTGGATGATATATGAATCCATAACCAGACCACAAACATACACCATCAAAGACAAGAAAAGAAAAATAAAAATGCAATGGATCAAGCTTCAACTAGTTGTCCAGCACATTGTTTACTGGGTCTAGGTTGTTTTTCTAAAAAAGGTTTACAAGTGGAATGTGTTGTCCACTATGCAAATAAAACGCATGCTCACAAGGGCTAGTGAAGCTAGTTTTCCATTAGGTGAGCACCAAGAGGTCCATATCAACATCATACCCCCATGAATATGACAAGGACAAAAAGAAAATGCATGCTCACAAGGGCTAGTGAAGCTAGTTGTTCACTAGGTGAGCCCCACAGGACCATATCAAAGCCATACCTCCATGACTTTAATAAGGTACAAAAATGCATGCTCCCAAGGGCTAGTGAAGCTAGTTGTTCACTAGGTGAGCCCCAAGGGACCATATTAAAGTCATACCTCCATGACTTTAATAAGGTGCAAAAAAAAAATGCAACAAGAAAAAAGGGATGTTCAAAGGGATTTTGCTTAGTTCATGCGATGTCTTAATCTTAGGGGACATTGTGCTTAATGTCTCCAAAAGAGGATAAATACAAGGTCTCATCCTGGGGAACATTGTACCTAATGTTTCCGAGAGAGTACAAGTGCAAAGGTCTCATTTTAGGGAACATTGTACCTAATGTTTCCAAGAGAGGACAAAGAAATATCATGCTCTCGAAGGAAGTCAAACCCAATGACACCACTAAGAAAAGGACGCATTGCAAGAAGAAAGGAAATCGCACAAGGAACATGAAAAAAAATGCAAATGAAATCATGCCAAAATAATACCAATGTATGCCCCCACTTTAAATAAATTGCTAACACCATGTTGTGAGCAAGTACTTTAAAGTAGCCAAAAATGAAAAAGGAAAAGAGGGTTTCCTCCCAGAAACACATAAGGGATCTATGGATTCGGGGTTAGTATCTATCTTTGCTACAATGATATTAGAGAGCTCAAAACTGTCATCATTCCCCAAATACACATAGAACTGGAAGAATGACACAAAGAGAGGGAAAACAAAATGAAAAACCTTTTGGGTCAGCATGGAAAAGACATAGGGTGTCTCAACACCTTGCATCATCCCCAAAAGGAAAACACAAGGAAAAAATACAAATGAAAGGTAAACATCAATGAAAATGCAAAAGCATATGACATATAGAAGAATGAAAGTACAAAACATAGAGAGGAAACATTAAACAAGATAGGGGATCACATTAGACACATGCAATTATCCATAGAAGGTGTTGGTCCTTGTTGTGTTGGAGACATAGGATTTTTTTGTTCTAGTAAGGGAGGAGGCTCATCATTTATTGCTTCTATCAAGTTTAGATTTTTATTTTCAATGTTGTTTTCTTCATTCATCTTTTGAGAAATAGCACGACGTCTACATCTACGCTCTCTAGCATTTTGGTTTCTCTTATTATGTTTTTCAAGTTGATTTTGTGTAGGAGCGGGCTTGTCAACCATAGGTTCCTTTTCTTCTTGTGAGGAAAGAACGAAAGAAACCACGGAAGGTTGTTTAACCACTTCTCTTTGGATTTATAGATTTGTTTAGGAGGTAGATTAGGACTTGTTTTATTTTCTCTTGGCCTTTTGTAGGAAATAGGAAAAGTATTTTTGATGGATGGGTCTTGGTTAGTCAAAAAGGCTTTAAGTTGGGTATTGTTTTCTTCAAGAGGTAGAGGCTTAATCATAGGTGTAGGAAAAATTTTAAGGGATAGCTTCGATATACATTTTTCTTTGAACCTTTGGTAGGATAGGAAGAGGAAGTCCTCACGGGGTCTTATGGGCTCCATGGGCTCAAGCCAAAAATAATCTAAGGAAAAGTTTCCACAGGAAGATAGAGGTCTAAAGCCACTATGGTTCACAGTGAATATTTCATTGCCGACTAGAAACTTTAAGCACTTATGGACAACGGATGTGATCACATTCATAGAGAGAAGCCATTTATAGCCTAGCTTCACACAAAATTGATCTGAATTAGAGATGATAGAGAATGATACATTTAATTTCTTTGGTCCTACTTGTAAAGGGAGTGTGATCGAGCCCATTGTAGCACGAGCAAAACCATCATGCATTTTAATCCATGCTTTTGGTTTATCATATCTATCTTGAGTGATTTCATGCACATATAAGAATTCCTCTATGATCACATTCTCTCCATATATGGGATCAATTAAAATCCCAAGAGTGGGCCTATTATTGATTCTGTCGGCTATGCAAAGAGGACCATCAAGTGCATTTTTATTATTTCTTCTTAAGAGAAAGTAATGTCAATAGGAATTTTGGTTTGTTGTTTATGAGGATCGATGTCAATCACTCCTATCATTGTACTAATAGGACTTTGCTCATTAGTATCCATAGGATTTTGTTCATCATCAACCATAGGATTCTATTCATTATTGTTCATGTTTTCATCATCTGTGTCAATGCTCATCACATCGAGCTTAGTTTCCCTAGCCTTAACAAATTAAATATTATGATTGAGCATAGTATTGGTAAAGATTTGAAAGTTTTGGTTGGGAGGAGCTATAGATTTATTATCTTTGTCATTCACACCTCCAAGATATGATTGGAATCAATGAGGTCTTGCACAAGATGTTTAAGATGCTTGCAATGTTCTGTATCATGTCCTTTTTGTTGGTGATAAGCACAATAGGAATTGTGTCTAAAGCTCGGAGGTAATGGCTTGCTAAGGTCAAGAGGTCAAATGGGAGGAAAGGTAATAATTTTCTTATTTAATAGCTGAGTTAAGATGTTTTGAAGTGTGTTGGGTAAGGGAGTAAATTGTCTTTACAGATCCCCAAAGACATAAGGATTACTCTTCTTTATAGAAGCTACTTGGGTATCAACCTATTGGGTAGGTTGGGAGGTGGAATTTAGTTGAAGGAAACTTTTATTTTGTCTCCTAAAAGGTGAGTAGGTGTTTTGTTTTGAAGATTCAGACTTTTTAGGATGGGTAGAGGTGGATTTTGGTAACGGGAAATAAATTAAGTGACTTTTTCGCCCTCATTTTGCTTACATCTCATCAAATTAGCTAATGTCATTTCAAGAACCATATGAACTTGGAAATGGTTAATAAAGGCTTCAAAAATTTCTTTAAATGAATGAATTGAGTTATTCGATACTGCAGAAAACTAGTCCAAGGATATGTCTTTCAAGGATCGGGGAAAGATCTTAGCCAAAATTTTGTCCTCAAGGATGAAATCACTACACAAAGCAGTAAAGGCATTAACATGATTAGCAGGATCTCCCTTTCCTCCATATTTCTCAAATCTAGGGATCTTTATACCTTGTGGCACCAGGGTTGTCGATATCTCCAAAGATAGTGGGTTAGTTTTGACATAGTATGAAGGTGGAGGTGAATATGGTGGTGGTGTGTATGTGTTGGAAGGACAAGTGAATGGATTGCTTGTGGGAGGAGATATTAGGTTAGAAGCCACATAGGTATAAGGAGAACTAGTGGAAATGTTTGAGGTAGGAAAGATATTGCTAGTTGGTTGCATCGTTATGGTCACTTGAGGATTGGTATAGGTCGGAATAGAGGCTATGGTTGAAGGGGGAGGAGTTTGATTTCCTCCTTGGATTTGAAAATTGTTTGAATTTTGAGCACCATTGGTGGTGGAAGGAAGATGTTTTCCAAAGATGTGAGTTATGTTACGCAAAACTTCTAGTCCTTCATCACTTTCCATCATGCGGTGAATACTATATGTGGCGGGTATAACAGTGTTGGAAATATTTTCAATACTCATGCTATCTTGTAAATGAGCTAGGTCTTCATATATTTTCATTATGTTTTCTTGAGGGATATGATAAACCATTGTTTGAACACTTGGCATAAAATTTGTAGGTAAGGTAGGCATAGAAAAAGAGGTATCAAAGGTACAGTCCATACCTAGTGAACTAGTACGAACACTAGAAGTAAGAGAACTTGATAACCAAAGATCCACAATGAGTTTTTTAACACAAGATGCCATGAGTCTCACACTTTTTCTAACCACGGTATTAGCAATGGGACACCAAGTAGTATAGCTCATGCAAGGGATAAACCAAATAAAGTGCAATGAACACAGTATCCTATGCTTACAATTACACTTGAAAAGAAAGTAATTGAAATAACATAAACTCTACAAACTGTAATAGAAAACTGAAAGGAGCAAATAGAAGCACAGAAAAGCAATTTCATATCCTAAAAACTATAAATTCAAATTCATTAGGGACTAAGACACCAGTTAGGGCGTCTTGGTCCTACTGGTGATATTTTGATGTTCTAGAAAGTGAAGCAGCAAGAAAACAACACAAACAGGGTTCTAAGCCAGAAACCAATAGAGGGACTAAGATGCCAGGAAGGGAATTTTAGTCCCGTTACCTATTTTTCACTCTGAGCTCAAACAGGTAGAGCTGGATGAAATTCATCAATTATAGGTACATAAATTTTCATGTTTTACTAATTAAGTGATCATTAATCATCTTTGGGATCATCTTACATATGAATCATAGTTTTATTGTGCAAACATTTAAAATAGAAAATTGAGAAAATTTGCATAGTGATGCTTTTATTCATTTTGTAAAAAATGTTGAATTCCACACAAGTCGTGGAAGAAACTTTTGGATTTTTACAATCAAATAAGGAATTCTTAAACAATGGTATGCTATACAACTAAAAATAATGGAAGCATAGGGTAAAAGATGATTCGTCATTGCCTGGAATGACGAATCGTTGACGGTTGAGGTTCAGTTGTGACATCAGCTTTAGCTCCATTTCCAGTTTCAGCTCTGGTTTCCAGCTCCAAAAGCATCTGCAGGAAAGATTAAAATGATGTTAGAGATGGTCTCTAAACAATAATGGATCAAATCCTATCATATTCCTATGCTACTAACCGAAATATAAGATACAGTCGATCAGGCATTCATTAGACGATTGCAAAACATCAAGAGGAAAGACATAATTCAATGGAAGCTTTCAGCTTCTTTTATTTTGCTAACATGTTTGTTTCAGTGTGCAGGAACAGGTTCATCATGTTCAAAATCATTTCATCAGATATGTGGAGTAAAACGGGCTCCCACAAGGGTTGAGCCCGGCATATCAAAAGGATACACTCTCAAATTACATACGAGAGTTCTTTAACATTATCAAAACAGTCATCAAAAGAGCTATTGAAATTAAGAAATAGTCAAATAAGCAACTTTATCTCAAACAGATTCAGGAAAAGCAACTTGAGCGTACAGTATAACTTCGCTCTTCATATCAAGAAAGGATCAATCAATGTTGCACTCATCAGTTTCAGATTCTTTTCAGCTCTACTTTATATTTTTCACATTACATCTAAATAAAGTGTTGAGCCTCTTTGCATTGAAGAGAAACAGAATATTTGAGTATTGGAACGCTTTCATAAATCATATCATCGTACAAGATAGATTTGCAACAATCCAAGTTTTTACAAGTTCTTCAATAGAAAGCAGCAATTTTTGTTTTAAGTCAGCATTTAATAAAAATGGAAGATACATATATGCATTATCTTTTATCAAATAGAACAATCTAATGTTACAAGCTAATGTTATACTCTGGTGCATATTGTTGAGTGTGTTTCCATCATAAAGTATAGCCATGATTTGGGGAACAAAGGATGTTCATTATCTTGTTTCAAGTGAGCTTGAGAGATAGCACAGTGACAAGCAAAGAGCAGAAATACAACAGTGTTTACAAAATATTTTAAAGTGAGAGATTATCACGAACTTTAAAAGCTTGCATCTACAGGACAACATTTTTACAGTTCAGGTTAAAAAGACAAAACAAAAGTATCTATACCAGCATAAAGCATTAAGTGAGTAGTCAAAAATTGGATGGTATACAGAAATTTCTGAGCAAGTTTCTTTTGTGTTGACAGTTCCACAGGTTTCAGATGCAAAGAGTGGCAGAAATGTTTTTTTTTTTTAGGGGTAAGCCATCATTTTGATTATATAATGTATAAGAGTGAATGAACTTGTCAATAATTGAAAGGAGAGCTTACATAGGACAGTGAGATGTTGTCCAGTTAGAAATTTATCTCAACCTGTAGAATGTCAAGATAAAACACAAATGCATACACAGTATAGCCATGAACAGGGTTATCTAAAATTTAGAAAGGGTTAAGCATTTTTGTTCGTGCCATAGTGGTAGAGGTTGGGAGAACAGTAATCTTTGGTGACTAAGACGGGCACAAAATGAAGAGGAAAGTGTTTACGAGTTATGCACAGTAGTATTCAAATAATATAAACAAGAGTCACGAAATCTAAATAGAAAATTTGTGCACAGGTGTTAAAAATGATTCTATAACTGTTCAAATTCAAATAGTAGCAATAACCCATGAGAGCAAGCCAACAGCAAAGGAAGGAAGGCACAGGTTAGAGACCTCGATCCACAGAGTGAGTAGGGTTATGCGCATAAAAAGTCATCTTGAATCTTCACAATAAAACACAGAATGTGGGTTTTAATTCATAGCTCATCATGAGTATTTGAAACCATTTTTCAAAAGATTCCAGATCTCAGCTTGAAATTTAAGTCTTGGACCTTTACACATTTGCAAAAAATGAAGATCCAGATCTTCTTTCTACATATTGTTCTAGAATAAAGGAACTTTCATCATAAGATTCAGAAGTTTTCTTCATTACAAAATGGAAATAAAGGCGTGTTCTGATCATTTTGGGGTTTCATGTCAGGTAATTTTTGTGCAGAAGTAAAAGAGAGTATAATGCTTGACTTGTGAAAACTTACCAAGGTTCATTGTGCAACAATGTGTAAGTTTTTTTTTTTTAAAAGCTCAAGTCAAAGGGATTGATGGCGGTCATAATAAATGAGAAATCATCAATACACAAAAAGAAAATCAGAATAAATGTATAGCCGCGACTTTGAGCTTGAAAAGGACTTTTAAAATGGGGTTCAATCTCAGTTTTCACTCTTACCATAAGTTTCCAGTGACTTCCAGAAGGTTGTTGAAGAGGAAAGATCCCAAGTATTGCTCGAATGGTGAAGGCGAGCTTCAAACTCCAACAATGTCAGCTTCAAAACAATTAAATATACAGAATTTAGAAGAATATATGCATGGCCGTGGTTTTTATGTCTAAATTTGTCTCAAAAAATGGTGAAAAAGAGTATTGAATGCTTACAATTGATATTACAGTGAACTTTTTATGGAAAATCTGGTGAAAGATCACTCAGAAAGCGTCCCAAGACTGCCCAATATCAAAGATTTTACCAGAAAACCCTACTCCATGGTGGCGGCCGACTTCCTCAAGCTTCTCTAAGTCGAATGCAAAGGAGTGATAATGATTTTAGGGTTCAATGTGTGCTTTTGACTATTCGCCCTAATCCCACTTTGCATATTTTGTGATGATTTTTAATAATCATTTTGTGTTTTATTCTCCCCATAGTCACGTTTTGAAGCCAATAAGTCAAGAAATGGTCGGCTTTATCAATGATGGAGTTTTGGTGTAAGGTTTTATGGCTGAAAATTTAAATCATTTCCTAATATATGCTAAGGATGGTGTATAAAGCTATGAGGGGAGAATAATATTTTCAAATGTTGCAAGTGAATTATTCTTATTTATTTATTTGCATTGTATTATGTAAGCTAAATTAATTAAATGATATGTTATAAATCATGTAGTTAATTTAGTATTTTAAAATGCAAATAAATAAGCGTTATGTGAAATTGTAGGTGCTTTCAAGTTTAGTTTTATTCCTCATATTTGTTCGCATTAAATAATGTAAATGAATTAATTAAGTGATGCATTATACATCATTTAATTAATTCATCATCTTTAAATGCTGATAAAGATGTTATGTAAAGCTAAATCATAGTTTACTTCAGTTCCACATCAGTTTCAACTAAAGACTTAAACGTGAAGGTGGAGTTCCAATGTGCATGGGCGGACTGATATAAACGAGGTGGTTTTTGCGTGCTTTACGCCACTTTTTCAGGGATTTCAATCCAGTTCGAGTTGCATATCAGTTGTATGCTTTATGACTGCAAGTTCAAGATTGTGTTCACTCATTTTCATGAGTTTGAGCCACTTTTTCAGGGATTTTCACTTGTGCTCGAATTTCGCTTTGGAATTGTCATCTTTGCACTTTCAGATCAC
This sequence comes from Sequoia sempervirens, assembly GCA_007258455.2. Lineage (NCBI taxonomy): Eukaryota > Viridiplantae > Streptophyta > Pinopsida > Cupressales > Cupressaceae > Sequoia > Sequoia sempervirens. The sequence continues at coordinate 438,610,968 of VDFB02000015.1, forward strand.
TTTCAGTTGCTTATTCATGCACTTTGGAGTGCCTTCATTGTATATATCGAAAGAGTTTATCTTTTTCAATCTAGTTCTGGTTTTTCAGCCTTTGCAGACTGCAAAGCGAATCATCTTGTAACTCAGCATTTTAAATTTAATACAGTTTTACAGCTTTACAGGTTACTATTTTTGGCAGAGGTTCCTTCTTTTCATTATCGTGATTCAGTATCAGCCTTCTCAGATTCAGGAGTCTTGTATTTATTGAATGTTTAAGATGCGAATTTAATGTGTTTGATTTCAAAGCCTTTAAATTCTTATCACGTTCATGAATACATGTACACGAAAAAACAATTTTAATTACAGATCATAAGTTGTGTTGTTAATATATCCTCTCCTTTAGGTTGTGAAAATATAATTTTCCTTCATTAAGAATGGATTTTCAAGCCTTCTAATGAAACACTTATGTAATTTGGTTGCCCAATTTGAGTTGTGAAAATAGATTCTGTAATAATCAGTTGTGAATCAATCTGCTCATAAATATCAATTAGGTGCATCACTGAGGTTTTAGTTTCAGTTTCATGCATTTAGCAATAGTTCTTCTTACCCTTTTCTCAAGGAAAATCATGCAGGTACCTAATTGATTATCATATAGGAAGCCAGCCTAGAATCCGAAGGTTCTATCTTCGCCATAGGATTACCCACACCCTGAAGATAGTTCCCATGTTTCAACAGATTGTTGAATTTAATTATTCAAGTGTTCGGGTGCAATCTGATTGACAACAAGTCCTAGCAAAGATTTTGTTCAGAAAAACAACAAATTTTGGGTTGATTAAAGTGTTCCCAGGTTGCCTACCCAGGGACTTGATGTTTAGAAACAGAAAAGTGTGCAAAAGAATGCAAGAAAAAGTGACTAATGACAAGCAATTGGATGTAAAGTTGAATGCATTTTTTTTCAATTTTGAATGCAATAACAATGTTTCTAAATGCACAATTAGGATGGTTGACAATGCACTTTTCAGTTTTTCAATGAGATAAATTGATGCAAGAAAGAAAAAATGCAACCTATATGCACTTTCACTAATACAAATATGAGAAACCCCAGATGCACTTTCACTTATACAAGATGCAATGCAAGAATGAATGCAACCTAGATCTAGTACCTTAATGAACTCCAAATCAGAAAATGAATGCTCAAAAATGTTGAGTTCACCAAAATGAACGAAAAAGAAAATAGGTGGGGGGATGTACCCACTATGTCCTAGGAACACAAATTGGATTGAACTGACTCAATTCTCAACCTAAATAGGTGACTAGGGGATGGTCATTCAATTATGTCCTAGGAACACAAATTGGATTGACTATCAACCCCAAAGGGTGACTCAATTCTCAACAAGGAAGAACTAGGAGGGGTTCTTTTAGGCTTTGAAGGGTTAACCACTAAGCAAAAGCTTGGAAAAGACAACTTAACATTCAGCTCACAAAACCTAGTAATGCAAGCTAAATGATGAAATTATGCAACAACAAGTTAGGGTATGTGTACCTGGGAAGTCTGGAAATGTAATAAGGATTCCAGAAATAAAAAGAAGTTGTCAAAATATGCTAGGGAGGACTAAGACGCCCTTACTGTCTTATTAGTCCCGCTGATGGGGTAGATGCAGAATCTTTGGATGCCAGAACAGCTTCTGAAAGAATCTCTGCAAAATTCCACTTGGAGGACTAAGACGCCCTTGCTACCGTCTTAGTCCCGATCTAAATTTCTAAAATCTTCAAATGTGATCCTAAGGCTTGATGTCTACGCTTCCTTCTCTAATCTTAGGGTCTGAAACTTCCAGATCTGGCTTGTAGGTGAGTTTTCGTGAAGATGACAACTTTGCAACTTTGCATTTCAAATGATCTTCAAGTCTTCAACCTAAATCTGCAATCACAAACATGCAAGAGAGTAAAAACTTGCTGATTGTTAGTAAATGGGGGTTTTCCTTGGTCAAACCCCTTGTTGGTAATTAAACCTTGAAATAGAATGAAATAGGGGGAAATGATGAATGAACAAAATTCTATGTTACAACTCACAAAACCCTTGTAATAAGGTGTTACAAATATGCTTGAAATGGTTGCAATGGATGTGGTTCTTGACTCTTACTTGAATGATATTGATCTTTGAAACACTGGCTTGAATCATAAACCCTACATCACAAATGTTAGCACAATAACAAACATGATGCCATAATATCCTTGATATGATGCTTGAATCTTGATGATGGCTCCAAATGCTTGATGAATTGCTCTTGATCTCATAAACTTGCCTTAAGAATGAATACTTGAATGCTTGTTATGAAAATGAGTGAAGGAACCTTGTATTTATACTTATCCATGCTTAATATCCTAAAATTACACCACACCAAACTGACATAGGAATTCATTAATTAAAGGAGGCTAAATCCCACCAAGATTTGAAATTGAATCTTGAAAATAAGCTAAGGGGGACTAAGATGCCCTAGGTGGCATCTTAGTCTGGAGGCATGAAACTCAGGGTACATACTCCAAAAAGGGGCCCATTTAAGGCACGCTTGAAATCAAGATCCCAAGACCTTTGGGGGACAAAGATTCCCTAGGTTGCATCTTAGTCCTGACCCAAAAATCAAGGACACTCAACCAGAATCATTAAATTATCATTTATCCCTTGATGTTTGTCAGGATTAGCCATAAAAAGATATAATTTATTAGGCTTGTGGGTGCAAAATAGGACCAATTAAGACAAAAATAGGGATAAATAAAGCAAGGTGGGCCCAAATAAGTGTGAAAATGCAAGGGTATGCATTTTCCTACAGTACATTTCTATATTCCCATACTGCTTCTAATAACCTAGCAACCCAATATTTCCTATGTAATTGCACTATCTTGGTTAGAATACTGTCAATTTCTCTATTAGTAACCTCCACCTGGCCATTGACTTGATGGTAATATGGTGTTGAATTTTTGTGCCTGATTTGATATTCTTCAACCAATTTGGTTATGAGGTCTGAAGTAAATTGTGGATCCTGATCTATCACAATTTCCCTAGGTACTCCATACCTAGTAAAAATGTCCTCATACAATAATTTAGGCACATTTCCATCGCTAGAAAACTATAATTCCTTCACTTCTACCCATTTAGTTAGATAAACAGTGCAAACTAGACTATACTCAGGCTTGTTGTTAGAAGTAGCTGAGATTAGTCCAATAAATTCTAGACCCCATTTATCAAAGGGAGATAGTGTTAACTGAGGTTGTAATGTCATTTCATCACTCCTTGTTAGCTTACCCATTCTTTGGCACATATCATAGCTCCTTGTATACTTGATAGAATCCTTATGTAAATTTCCCTTATGCACCTTCTCATGATGTCGTTAGGGCCAGTTTAGAATAGGTAACCAGATATTCAAGAGTATGGAAAACACTTGTGTACCAGTTGTCTATCACTAAATAATATGCAATGTCAGCATACCAGGGTACATGTACATTAAGAGAAAACAAGTGTTCATTTGGAAATGAGTCATCCACTACCCCTTTTGTTGATTGTGTTGGCAACCTTGATAGAAAATATGCTACTACATTAACCTTACCAAGCTTTTCCACTATTGTAATATCAAACTCTTGTAGAAGGAGGAGCCATTTGACTAGTCTACCCCATACTACAAGCTTGTTCATTAAATATTTGATCTAGTTGTATGGTCTTTGTGGACAAAAACTTGATACCAGTCATATAATGCTTGAATCTATTGATGGCATACACTATGACGAGCATCTCCTTCTCTGTAAGAGTATAATTTAGATCTGATCCTTGAAGGTTCTCGCTAATGTAGTAGATAGCATATTCTTTGGTACCTTCTTTTTTACCCAAAATTACTTCAATAGAAAAATATGAAGCATCAATATGTATATGGAAGGGTAAAGTCCAGCTTGGTCCCCTCAAAATAGGTGCTTGGGTTAAGACTTTATTTAGCTCTACAAAGGAATGTTGGCATCTAATGTCCAATCAAATTCTATATCTTTAGTCAGTAGAACAAACAATGGTGCAGAAATATTACTAAAGTCTTTAATGAACCTCTTGTAATAGCCTACATGGCCAAGGAAGCTTCTGACATCTCTTTGCTTCTATGGAATAGGTAATGTAGAAATTATTTTTTAACTTATGTGGATCAACCTAAATCCCTGCACCAGATATGAAATTCCCTAAAACAATTCCATGTGTAATCATCATAAAGAACTTTTCATTACTATGGAACAAATTATGCTCTTTACATCTCTATAATACCTTTTCCAAATTGCTAAGGGCTTCTTCATAAGTTTTCCTATATGTGGTGAAGTCATCCATATATATCACCATATAGTCATAAGCATAATTAGAAAAGATGTTGAGCACAACCCTCTGAAAATTTGTTGGAGAATTGCATAAACCAAAGGGTGGAACAGAGTTGGCATAAGTACCCCAAGGGCATGTAAATGTTGTCTTGTCTTGATCCTCTGGAGCAATTTTTATTTGATTGTAACCACTGAAACCATCTAGGAATGAAAAGTACTTCTTCCCTGCTAAAGAGTCAAGCACTTGATCTATAAAGGGCAGTGGAAAGTGGTCCTTCCTAGTGGTTGTGTTCAATTCCCTATAATCTACACATACTCTCCATTTTCCACCTTTCTTGGGAACAATGACTAAAGGTGAGACCCATTCACTGTAGATATAGGATAAATGAAGCCTTCATCAAGGAGTTTTTGAATTTCAGCCTTAACTATTTCTCTTAAGGCAAGGTTCATTTGTATTTTAGGCTATCTAATGGGTCTATAACCATCATTTATAGAGATCCTATGCATACATAATTCAAGATCTATACCTTTCATATCATGGTAGTCCCATGCATATGTTGTTGCAGTGCCTGTAGCACTATGTGTAGTGAATTTTGTTGTTCTTCAGTCAATGCATTGTTTATGTTTAGCATCTTTCTTGGCATAATTTCTAGCTCTTTGGATGATTCTTGCATGGATGAGAGGTCAAGGCTAGGAATGATTGGTACACATTGTTGTGGAAGTAAGGAATGAAATATCTGAGATATTTCTTCTGAGGAATTGGTGGGTTTAATACTTTGTAAGGGGTCTTGTAGGAATGTGAGATGGTCATGTTGCTATGGGCTCCTATAGTAGTCATTTTGTATTATATGAGAAATTGGCTCATCTTCATCCTAATCATCCAATAGAGGGTTGTGTTCTATTGTCATCAAAGTCTATAGGGAATAATTATCTTCCTCATCCAAAGTGGTCCAAATAGTTTGCTCAAGATCAACATAAGGTTGGGCTGGAAGATAAAGGACCAATTTCTTGGTTACAGTCCCATTAGATATTATCATATTTCCATACCTACATCTTATGAATGCATCAGTTGTAGCTAACCATGGCTGCCTAGTATGAGTGGGTATCCTACAAGATTAAACTTTGGCTATAAAATTATGAAATCAGTAGGATATTCCCAAGAATCTAATATAATAACTAAATCTTCAATGATTCCTTCAGGCTTTACTGTTGACCTATCAACCAACTATAGAATAGTTTGTGTAGGTCTAAGGTTGGATAACTAAAGTAATTGAATTGATTATTTAGTCATGACATTGGTTTTTACCCCTAAGTCTATTAAGGTGTTCTTGATAAGGGTCACATTAATCTTAACGTCCACTATTGGACTACTAGGGTCTATGTATTTAGGGATAGTTATGTTCCCTAGCATGATATCAGCAAGTTTCTTAGGACATGAACTGTTTGAGGATCCTTCCTTTTTTACCCTGGTTTCTTGAGACATAGGTCCCTCATAGTTTTGGTATAAATTGGGATGTCTTTAATGGCTTGGATGAGAGGAATCTTAATGCTTACATCCTTTAGTTGACCTAGTAGGTCTGTCTCAACCTGTGTGTGATACTTTTGAATGGCTAAGCATTTAGGGAAAGGAGGCTTTGGACTTGAGGTAGTCTGGTGTACCTAATTTGACTCAAGTTCCAAAGGTGATTTGCTAAAGCTTTAACTGCAAGTTCCTCATTCTCCATCTTTGTGATTTGTGGGGATGAAGATCCATCTAGTTGTTTCTCTGACCTAACGTGGACATCACTCACCTCTACCCCATAAGTGCGGCATTGCATAGCCTCATTAGTATAATCTTGTTGGATAGGCTTATTTTTAGGGTTAGGTGTATGTTGGGCAGGTAATTGTGGTAGTATGGGTGGCTAAGATGTATGATTTGATGGAGGCATAATTTCTTGTTGTTGGGGCTAAGAAGGAAGCATAGGATGTTGATAATTCATGTTTTGCTACTGCCATTGCTACCCTTTTTTCCATTGAGGTTGCCACTAGTTTTGTTATGTTGGCCATTGGGGATTGTAATTGGAACCTTGAAAATTTTGTTGTGACCAAGGATTTGGTTGTTTCTAGTTCCAATTTTTTTGAGGTTGTGGCCATTGTTGAGGGTTTTTCTATTGATTTTGATTAGCTGGCCAAGGCTGAGAATTCCAAGAAAAAAAAAATCATTTCCAATGGGAAAGGATGAATTGAAGTTAAGAGGGTCTTGTGGCATACCTTTTCTTTTTTTTCCATGGCCTTTTTTGAGTTATGTAAAATAGTTGTCCATCCTCTCCTTCAAGTGGCTGAAAATCAAGTTTCTCAATTTTGTCTTGTTGGATGCTAGCCAACCTCTTGCATTTATAGTTTTATTTTCTTTTCCTATAGTTGGGGCAGTATTCAGTGAGCATTGCTTCAGCTTCCTCTTGCTTCTTCTTTATATGGAGAGTGTCCAAATTAGTTTTCAGGTGACTAATAATGTCCTCCTTCATGTTGGACAATAACTTGCTTAACTTTATCTTTGAAACCTCAATAGATGATTTTCCAATAGTGGATGTCCTCTCTCCTCTTGGCCTCTTAGTGAAGGTCCTGGAGTAATTTTTGCAAACCTTGTAGATGTATTTGAATGGTATTTGAGAGATATTCCCTTGCCCAATAAGATTGAGGTAATCCATATAGTCCTCATTGACTCCCCTCAAAAATACTAACTTGAGGGATTATTCAGATAACAAGTATTCTGTGGGTTTTTCTTCAAATCAAACTGAAATATCTCCACATAGTCTTCTAATGGCTAATCTTCCTTTTGTGGCATTATGAAAATGTCATCTCTCCTCCTATCAAGTCATTTGTACAATAGTCTTGGTACTTATCCAAGAACAATGTTTTCATGGTATCCCAATCAGGAACAACATCCTTTCCTAATCCCATAAACCATCTTAGGGTTGCATCTTTTAGAGTGGCAGGGAAGAGCTTGAGCCTATGAGCATCAGAAGTATAGTCATAACTCCTGCATAGGACATAAAATTCAAACATAAACATGTCTAGATCTTCGGTCACCAACCCATAAAATATTGGTAATGCTAAAGGAGGAATATTTTTCAGCATAGTATCCCTTTCTTGGTTGGTGATTGGGAACTCAAATGTCACACATTCAGGATCATCCACTGCATCACCCATGATGGTTCAATATGTCTCCTTTGTTTGTGTGCTAGATGTTGGTGATAGGGAAATTTCTTCTTCAGTATTACCCTTGCTTTGAGTACTGGAGTCACCAATTTCTATTATGGCTTCTTAGTGTGTAGAAGGAAGGAATCTGCCCAAAGAATCTCTCTACCTTTGTATACAATAAATATGGATTTGTATAGTAGTGGTCTTGCATAGTGTTTATGTAGCTTTTGGTGTGTTGAAAAAGATTAAAACTAATAGTCCTAATGCTAAAAAAAAAGTGTAAACTATGAAGCTTGGAAAAAAATTCTATGAAGGTAGCACCATCCCCAGAAATGGTGCTAAAAATGTAGAGTCTAACCTAGTGTCTTGTAAACTTGGTAGAAAACACACAATTCAGAGGTATGACTAGTTGAACAGTCCACTCAACATTGTAAAGAATTCATTAAATTTTCAACCAAGGTTTGTGAACTTGTGATATTATTGCACTATATGTTCCTTCAGAGACCTAAGGCTACCTAGGTTATCCTATTTAAGGTATTCAACTTGTAAAATCACAAAATTGCATAACAGTGAAAGAAGGAAACTAGCGCTAATGGCTATGGGTGCCTACAGCTTAACCTGTAATTGAATTGTTGCTAACAAAGAATTAATAAACTAACTCAAAACTACTCAAACTAGTAACTACACTTATTCTAACCCCCACAAGTTAACTAAATGTATTCATGCACATGAACATTCATTTTTGATAATCAAAATATGAGAATCTATTATGAATTACATGAAACTTATGAAGTAATGATAAACAAAAATAACTACTAAACAGAAATAAACAATTGCAAATATAGTGAAGAACAGTTACCTTGAGTGGCCTACTCAAGTGGATGTCTTCACTTAACTAAAACCAAATCTAAATCTTCATATTCTATGCATTCATATGAACTTGAACTTCATTCATTATGCATCACAAAAGATTACACAAAATCTTCCTTACAGATTGTATTCGAGGAAATCATTTATGAATAATCAACATGTATGTAGATGATAACTAAAAATTGAAAATTAATTGATAACAAAATACTAAATCAACTCTTATATTTAAAGGACTCAACCACCAGCTATATACAAACATGGGGGAGTTTTATTCTAACACAACTCCTAACTGGCATCATTAACTACAACTCCCTAAATATTAGAGTATGCAATTAATATTGAATTATTCAAACTATAATTGGAAAGAAACAAGAGTTCTAATGGAATTAAAACTCTACCAAATAGATATGCATGTGGAACACCCAAACAATTATCCAGAATCCTATCAAAAAAAGAATTATTCTTCTCAGTGCCTTATTAATTATCATAATGATGCACGACTAACTCCATTAGGTGCCTCCACATGGTAGTTATTACACTCAGCTTGATCTGGCACTTCCCCTATTTTGTTGTCCAAGTTCTCCTTTTGTTGTAGGCTACAGTGTCTTCTTGGGCTGCAAAAGTTTAATCCACAAAATATATACACAAAGCTAACTACCATCATTAAACACAAAATTCCAACCACATTTCATACATACTCACATATAAACCATTCAATGCTACTATATCATAATTATATTTCCATTACTAAATAATTCAGGTCCAAGGTTGTATAATAAGCGTGAAAAGATAGCATAGCATAGGAGTATTTTCTGAAAGGATTGTCTGATAATGTCTGAAAGCATGCATAAAAAAAATAGAAAATAGGATAATAAATGAACCCATCAGTCATCTCCTTCATAAATACTTTCTAGCTTATCCCATATTTATTTAGCAATTTTCAAATCCATAACTTTCACTAATTCATAATTTTCAATACTACTCAAAAGAACAAACCTTGCTTTACCATTTGTTTCATACGCCTTGATCTCATCACTTGTGCTCAGCCCATTTGTAGGTACAGTGTAATTATTCTTTGTTGCTTGCAAAACATCATATCCAAGGTAAACTAGATAGCCTTCTTAACCTTCCAAAATGCATAGTTTGTGTCATCAAACATAGGGATCTCCTTCTTGTTTGCCATCCCAAATCTACCTCAAGCTATTAAGCTTTTCTCCAAGGAACCTTTCTCTTATACCAATTGTTGAATGAACAAGACAACTAATAGGGGGTGAATCAGTTGTATCTTATCAAAACATCACAACCCTCATTAACATTCAGATCCACAACATTCATTAAACCCTTATTCTGTTATGTTGAACTAGCATGAAAAGAAAATAACAAAAACTTAAACAACTCAACACCATGCACAAGAGAACATCATATTTACGTGGAAAACCAAAGAAGGGAAAAACCACAGTGAGGATTAGCTCATAATATAAGTAATAGAAAAAACAGTACAAAGGCTCACTACCAAAATAAGACATGTTGTCTAGAAAGGCTCACTATCGAAATGAAAAGAAGATAGAGAAAAAATGATACACAAAGAACATGATATTAATGCAACAAATATTCCACCACAACAGCTCTAACACCTTTGCGGTTTATTTGAATGATTGTAGACACCTTCTGCTCACTACATTTGATAATCCAACACTTGAAATTTCACACTTCTCTGCTCAATTTTGCATCACTTGCACCACACACTTTGCACACACATATGTCTTACGTCTATCTTGACCTCCTTCAACAATTCAACTCATATTTATATTGTCCTCAACCTTGAAACCCTTTCCAAGGTCGGAAATGCACTTCAAACATGCAAATTCAAATTAGGTCAGCACCAAAACATTCCCGCAATGGATAGGAATGAAGGTGGACCACACAAATCCTCAGCTAAGAACCAAATATATGCTAGCATGCCTCAACATGCTTCCACAAACTTCGAAGATGCTTCGCATGTAGTGTAAACACTAGGTCAATCGTTACCCATGCAAACACCATTAAAATTTTAAGTAAATGCTTCCTTTGATCAATACCCTTTGGGATAACAAAATTCATCTAAACACAATCCAAAAACATCCTAAAAACTAACAAACTCCTTTACAACAGATTTCCCCTACATAATGTACAAGCCCAATACATCCTGACAACACTGCCACATACTATAACTTAGAAGACCATCTTCCAAAACACCAAACCACAAATCCTCTTAACACAGGCAAGAGACCAACACCATCAACTCTCACTCAAAATTGCAAGTCCTAAAACACAACTACGGAGAAGTGTGGAGCAAAGACATTTCTCCTAGAAACCTTTGTAATGCACAGTTCACACACTGGTGAACATAACTTCTTCTATACAACAATCTATCACCAAAAATTTGGAATATAGCATCTTTGAAGACCTATAATCAACATATCTAAACCACATAAGTAGATCTTCAACCTAAAAGAAATGTGGAGAAAATATTGAACACAATATTGCAATAATCCCTCTCAACCACTACACAGTTGACACCAATGACAACAGGCTTGTTGACATAAATGACAACACCTTCATACTTGCAACAATAATATTTTTAATTTTTCCCAAACCTCATGAGAATTCTTGCATGGTTCAATTTGGAAAAATAAATCTTGAAAAACTAGTTTACGAAGACATCTAAGATCTTTGGTATGTTCAATCATCTATTTTATCTTTTTCTCATCATCTGTAGGTTCAGGTACCTTATTTTCAACATATAGAGAGTGACCTTCATTCATTAGTATACTCTATGCATGTTGATTCCATGTTGAATAGTTATATGGCGTTAGCAAAGGAACCTTAGAATGATCCATGAAAACAAGAAGAGTACAAGCAAACAGATCAAAAAAATGCACCAAGAGACCACCCCAATCAATCAATCAATAATCCCCCCAATAATATGTTGTGGCACTTTATATGTAGTGTGTTTACAATATCATAATTGTGTTCTAGATTTACAATGCCAAGATGGATCGAAGATAAAAAAAATTACAAAAATATCTCATAATGATATCCTCAAACTAAAAGTAACCTTTCCTAATATGATCTACACTAAAAATGAAGCCTTCCCAAGTGGATGAAACTTCTCCAGGTTGCAATATGTCCAAGTAATCAACTAGAATGCAAAATTACACAAATTTGAACAAAAGATACATGGGGTTGAATCTAGAAAAAGTGCATGGATAGAAATGTAGAGCTCCTCAATACCTTTTCAACACTACAAGAATCATGAAAATTGGAGATCATGGAAAAAATAATGAGCTCGAGAGTCCAAAAAGGAAAATTTGACTTTGACCAGCAATAAATTTACCTAAGGCAAAATCTAAAAAATGTCTTACACCACCATGAAGTGCTCAAAACCAAATTTATGTTGATATCTCATTTAAAAAAAATTGACATCTGGATAAAAAGTTATGGCCCATAGAAAAAATACCCTATTTGAGCTATAGGGGACCAAGTTTAGCTCTTAGGGCCAAAACTAGCACTTGATCGCTAATATGACTGGCCATTATTGAAATATTTTTTAAAAGTAGTGTTACCACTAGGCAGTGATGAGGGTAAGAAACTAGGATGCACCACCCAATATGGTGGGTCGAGGGGAGGCGGCGGTAAAATCCACCAGCCCTTTTAAGCCCCCATTGAGTTGGGGAAAACCCCCCACTCAACTAAGCTAGGATCAGGGGCCCCAAATATAACACAACGGTTTAAAAACAACTTTTCACCTAATGATTAGAACTATGAAAGTAAAAAAAAACAAGGGCACTGACTACAAAATAATAAATGGCATGTACTCAACGTACTCTATTGACACCGATTTGGCAATACTTACACCAGACTAATGAAATTTGTACGCAAACCTACATAGATGCTTGGAATATTCGTTGCAACTGTATCTATTTTTTGTCGATCAAACTATACCATCACCTGTCAATTATACGATGCAATACAACTCTATTCAAACTGTACGATAGTGCAGATTCTATACAATTATATGAACTGTATGGATGAAAATGTTGTAGATTTTGACCAAACCCTCAAAAATGGCTCAAATTTTTTTTCCCAAATATTGAGTATTTTATATGGAAATAGGGGTTTTTAGACCTCCTGGACTCAACCATGAGGTTTGTTTCACCCCCAATGCATACCTTACAAAATCTCAATCTTGAATCACCCTCAAATCTAAAAAGGGGTTTTGCAATTGTGAAGCTTTGATACCATGTTAGAGTCACTCAAGGACTCAAGCCTCTAAGATCACCTACAAAAAATGAAAAAGAACTTCTACAAGAGGGAAAAGGAAGAACATGAAATTGTAACATTGATGCAAAATATGGCCAATATGCAATACTCAAGATTACAGTGATATATTGGACTTACACTAAACTAAATTGTCTAGGATGTACAAATGATGCTTTTCTTATAACTTAGTCAAAATATGGGATAGGATTAGACAAGATCTTGACATATGTCTTAATCCTATACAATGAGATAACTACCCCAAAAAATATTAAATGACTCAAGACACAAGCATTAAATTCCAAAAGATAAGTGACAACTAATTATTAACTAGTAAGATTCTCCCTAATTAATGCTAACTAGAAAGATTCCCTCCTAGGGCCTAAGTGGACTTAACATGTAAATAGGACCTAGATAGGTAAAACACCTATTTACACCAATAATAATATCACACAAAACTTCATCATGATAATGTACCTATCTTGAATTTTATCAAATATTGTTCCCTTAATAGTACCTTGTGTTCATTTTGTAACCAAGAAATTTAATATAGACTAGGATGTTCTAACACATTCAAGTTAACTTTTCAGCCATTCTTCTAAAACTATGTTATCCATACTATCGCTATCAATGATGAATATATAATATTTACCTTTATTCTTGCATACTATTCCGAACAAATTTTCCACTAGTTCTTCTTGAATCAAAATATATCTTTTTAAGAAATTTCTCCTCGTGACCAGTGACTCTCTCTTTTCAAGTTCTTCAACTAGACTTTGTAATCCTCCAGATTCTCCATTTATATATGTATTTATTAGGCTACCTTTAAGTCCCTTATTTGTGCTTCCTTGACTTTATGAAAATTTAAATGATCTATTACCTTTGGTTCCACATCAAAAACAAGCTCCATAAAAAGACCTTGAATCATTTCTTCCATATCTTCTTATATATCTTTAGTATCCATCAATTCTATTATTGCTCAATATGAACTATTACCTTCTTCATGGTTTCATTGTAGGTTCTTTTTTCATCATATTGAGATCTAATTCTCTAGAGTCTTCCTCCTCTTCCTCTTTGTTGATTCTATTTGTTCTTAAATATTTTCTTCAATTTCTCTTCTACCTTAAATGCAAATTGATATACCTCTTCTACTATCTTCAATCTCCCCAAGATTAGTTCTTCTTTAATACTTCATCTTAGTCCATTGATGTATCTTGCAACCTTTTATTTTCTTTCTTTATTATGCCTATCCCTAATTATCATTTTATAGACTTCTTCAATATATTCCTTCACAATATTCTTATTTTATCTCAAATTGTTTAACCTATTTATCAATTCTAATACATAGTCTATAGGTATGAATTTATTCTTGAACTCTACCACCTTCCTATCCCATTTTGTTATATTTTTTCCCTTATGTTTCTTTTTAATTATACTTCTTTCCACCAAACTATAACATGTCCTTTTATTTTATTCTTAGCAAACCTAACCCTTTCAAGATCTACAATCTCCTTATATTCAAAATATTGTTTTAGATCATTTATCCAACCAATCAACTCCTCAAGATTCAAATCACTAGAATAATTAGAAATTTTAAATCTAGGTGTTTTATGAATTTTAAAAATAGCATTCAACATCTTTATTTGATCTATTTCTTCCTCTTCTAGATCTTCTACATCTTGCTCAATAGATTGTGTATTTTCTCCTCTTTCAATTTCTTCATCATCATTTCTAGGGTCTAAACTTCTTTTCTTATCCTCTTCCATAAAATGCAATTGGATCTCCATTGCTCCCATTGTCTCAAATATTTCTTTCATATTTCTAATAATATTAACAATGTCCTTCTCTCTTCACAAAGGCATCTTATTTTCTCATTTCATATAAACTAGATCTCAAGTCATCAGTCTATCTACAATTACTCCTATGAACTAATTCACAATCATCACTTTATTTACAAGATTCTTATAAGCTACCTCAATTTTAGTGATTTTTTTACAAGTAAAAACTCTCAAGGACACAAAAATTTCATGATAATACCATCTAATGTATTCATGGATGGAGGATCTAATGAATGATTATCTAACCATGTAGCTAAATTAAAAAAAACATTGCAAACTCAATGAAATGGCAATATTATTTGTATTAACTCACATTGACACTTCAATTATATTCTACCACAAGGGCTTACAATATGAGGTTGAAACCTTTAGAGATACATATGGCCACAACTATGTACAAATTATAGAATATTATAATGTTCTTCAATATGTTATCAATCTTCCACAATGATAAAAAAATCAATCTTCTAAAGCTGACTAACTAAATACTACCTAACTAGCTACCCTTGAAATGATCATGAGTGATGAGATCGATGCACGTGTAACATGTAGTTAAATTGAAATGTGTAGAGAGAACCTTTCCAAATCAATGTGATGAATATGGTTTAATGAATCTTTATGTTTTTTGTACCATAAGCTCACCTAGGACCACCAAGTTCATAAATGTATTATTTTGTTGATGCAAACTTCAAAAAGGTGTCACAAGCTTCAAATAGAGAAATCAATTGTTATCCTATTATGCCTAGTATTAAGTTTGGAACTGAAATATGTATTTTGTGGTAATCTAAATCTTACAGTGGGAATTGCAATGCCTAGATGATTATTGGAATGTATTGAAAATCTACAAAAAAATAAAGTGAAAAAATATTTTTGGGTGATGAAAGATTGTTCTTACACCCAAGACACTCCAACATTAATTTGGAGAGAAATCTTGTTTCAATGCATTTCTTCCTCTTGCTAAGAAAAGGTGTGTTGTACACCTTGCATAATGTATTTAGTGTAATTATTCTTGGGGCCACTTTATGTTGCATGTAACATTGGGACATAAGTTAAGTTGCTAAAATGTAATTATTTAATATTGGGGAAAATAAATAAATAAATTACTCAATATTAAATAAGGGGACATGGTTTTGTAATCTCATGGTTTTAGTCACATGGTTTTGTGTAATACCACTTAGTGGTTTTGTGGGAGCTTGCTTCTATAAAAGCAACCACAAAGGTAGTTATTGGGAGATGCAATTTTGCATGTTAGCTTTGGTTAGCATTTGTGAGGGTTTGAAGCATGGCACAGGATGTGTGGTTGCATGCTTGTTCACATGGATTGCTTGGAGAGGGCTTGTTGCTTCAATGGTGTTCATGGAGACTCTGAAGGTGTATTGTAATCTTTATTGGTGAATAATACATGAGAGATGGATGCTTTTGGAGGTTTGGTTTTTTCCCTCTTGAGGGTTTTCCTAGGGTATATCTTGTGTCATATTTTCATGGGTATGTTGTTTATTCTCTTACATGTGGATTCTGAATACTTAGATGCATAGATTTCTCTTTTGGTTTATGTGGAAATTGTCTTTAAATGGCTACAAATTTCCAACACCTCTAAGGCCTCTAACCTTTACCAATATGTAGATTCATCTTTCCAAGCTTCCCATGGAATTTTCCAGAGTCACGCATCTTCTTCATTATCTTGGAGGAAGAATCACTAGACATAGAAGAATGAGAGTGAGGTGTAGATGTCTAAGTGTTCGTATACTTCAATTTGGAGAGAGACTCACTACCTAAGGAAAATTTTATCTTAATCTTACACCTAGTTTTACCTTTTCCTTTAGACAATTAAACCACTAGTGATTGGCTCTTATAACTAGGAAATACATCCAACTAAATAAGCTTGTCCTATTTCCTATTAAGATGCTCACAAAACCACTCAAAAGTGGTTGTCTTAAAATTAGCTTCTAAGTCTTCCATTGTGGATCTAAGAAGATAGAGGAGAACATCTAAAATGGGCCCTTCAACTTAAACAAAATATTTGAAAATATATATTTTTTATTACATTTATCTTTTCTAAAAAATTTAACAATGATAATTGCAACTTGAAATTAGAAAGGAAGTCCTCAATTGAGGGATAATTAGCAAGAGAGGGTGATTCAAATTTACTTCTAATCAAGTACTACATGAAACCCATTAATGTTACCAAATAATCAAATTTGTCACATACTTTCTTTGGAATTGTGCACTCCATAGTATGGAATTACATTTATATAACTTGTTTCTACAATAAAATTTATCAAACTCCTTGGTGAATTCTGGAGGATTTTTAGCCCACATTAGTGGTGTGAGTGTTCCTTGGTTTGCTTGCACAACTAGCTAGGAAGAATTTTCCCTGTCTTCATCCAGGAACCTGATAGCTTCTAGGTTCTGGTTAGGCTTAGAACATTAACTAAGCCCTGTTCCAACTCCTCTCCAAGGGTTTCACACTTGTGCTTCACCTTGGAAGACTGACACCACTTTGAACTGGCAAACTATCTCCTCCACTTAGAAGACTCTAAGTGCCAACATCACTCAAAAGCTTGAACTGATTGCAGGGGTATCAAAGATACTGAAAACATTCCATACACATCCAATTTGATTCACCTTGGATAGTCTTCAATCTCCCTTCTTACCGATTTCAAGATTTGGTCTTGAGGAGGCCTAATTCCTTGTAGCCCTTGATAGTGACCTTTTTGTCATTTTTTCCCAAACTTCCCAAACAACCTAGAAAAAAAATTTCACATCCAGATACCCTTTTGGATCCTCTAAAATATTTACAAAGTTTCAGACCCTTGAATCCTCCGTACACTAGTTTCCTAGAATCTAGGTTAAATAGGGCTAATAGGCCTAATTACTAGGGTTTCACTGATTTCTTGCTTATCAACTAAACAAATGGATTGACTGGACCTCAATCCTTCTAGCATACTAAGATATGACTCTACCCCACCTGGAACTGTACTTGTTCGGTACGGTACCTCTTTCCCCTACCTGATCTCTTCAGTTCTTGACTGTCAAACCTCTAACCGGGCATATTAAACTCGCCTAGGGTTTGATTTTAATCATACCTGCTCGACTCCACATGACTCCTACCACAAAATATGTATAGACTAATGGCTCCCCTAACATATCCATCCCTCCTCAGGAAGATCCCGTGGTTAGATTTCATGGGGGAGCCATAAAAAGACTGACTAGTCAAAACAGAACCAGCAAACCCTCTAGACCCTAATCTATGAATTCAAAACACTAATTTAACTTAAAAAAACTTAATCACAGAATGGGAAAGGCTTAAGACTACCATATGAACACAAATTCAATGCTAAATCAGAACATACAACTCATCTAATAGCACTGTTACTCAAAAACATTCGGTATTCACAGAAAATGCAGAGTTCTTCTATTCCAACAAAAGCCAAAACTTGATTACAAATCTACATACATGAAATTCGAGCCACACCCTCTCTTAGATGCCATTTACCATCTTTTAAGGGTCTGTTGGTCGATTCCCCACTCCTATCTTTTAGGGGATCCAAGGTAACCGAGTTGCATGCAACATGGAAAATGTTGTCATGACAACTTTGTAACAACTTTTTGCAACTTACCATTATGCCCTTTTCCTAACTCCTAGGACCTCTAACTCCTATATTTCGAGCAACCAACTCCCTTAACTACCTCATGGCATCTTCCTAACGACATTGATGTGTTTAGAACACATTTAAGACTCAAAATTCCAACTTAAGCTAAACAAAGCAAAACTAGCAATAATGACTAAACATTGGTGAATCTTAGTCCTAATGACTAATTCACCTAACCACAACAATGACCTTCTAAGGTCCAAATCAAATAAACACTGCTCTGACTTGGCTAATGTCAGATACAAGCCAAAATGTCATAAACTATGGAGGTTAGCCTAGGTGCTCTTGCACCATCCTCCCCAAAACAAAAGAGTTCAATCCATCCTTGGATTGAGTAAGTTGAGATCAATGCCCAACTTCTTGAACTCTGATTCTTTGATCCGCACTGCATCAGCATTAGGTTGACCATGCCATTTTATCAGATGTTCCCTATATTCCTTGGTTCTAGTCTTCTTATAGACCCTGGTATCCAGTATACTGTCAGCTTGTTTGACTGTAGCAGAAGGTAGTTTGAGCTCCTCCACATCTTGGATGACTTCATTGAGGTTCTGATCCATGTCTGGTGGTGGTCCTTTATAATGAACTAGGTCTACAATATTGAAAACAGGGGACAGTCCACTGTCTTCCGGTAGCTCCACTCTAAAAGCATTATTTCCATAATTTTCCAAGATAGGACAGGGACCTATCCTCTTCATCTGCAACTTGTGAGGAACTCCTTTTTGTAACCTGGACTTTTTTAGATGCACCATCACCAAGTCTCCAACATTGAACTGAACTTCTCTTTTATGCTCATCCACCTTGGTCTTATGTTTCATGTTGTTTTATGCCAATGTTTTCCTGACTGTATCATGAATCTCCTGCATTGCATAAGCAAAATCATCAGCATATCCACTTCCCTTGACTCCATCCTTTAAGTCTCTTAGCTCATAGACTCCTCTAGGATGTAATCCATAGACAATTTCAAAGGGACTCTTCCCTGTTGATCTGTTCACAATGTCATTATAGGCATATTTAGCTTGTCTAATCAACTGATCCCATTGTTGACCATACTCCTTAGTCAAGCACCTTAAAAGATTTCCAAGACTTCTATTAACAACTTCGGTCTGACCATCAGTTTGAGGATGGTATGTAGATCCAAAAGATAAATTAGTTCCCAATCTTTTCCAAAGAGTCTTCCAAAAATGGCTCATAAACTTGGTGTCTCTGTCTGACACAATGCTTATAGGTAACCCATGTATCCTTACTATCTCTTTGAAGAAGAGAGAGGCTATTTGACTGGCATCATTGGTTGTTTTACATGGCACAAAGTGCGCCATCTTGTTGAATCCACAACTACATAAACATTGTCCATGCCTTGTCTTGTCTTAGGTAACCCAACTACAAAATCCATACTCAAGCATTCCCATGGCCTAGTAGGAATAGGCAGTGGTTGGTATAGGCCTGCATTTGAAGAAGTACCCTTGGCCTTTTGACACACTATACAACTCTCCACATACCTCCTAAAATCTAGGTTCATCCTTGGCCAATAATAGAACCTTTGAACAAGTTCTTGAGTCTTTGTGATCCCAAAGTGACCACTCAATGCACCATTATGCTTTTCTTGTATCAAATTCTCTCTAATGGAGCCTTTAGGGACACATAACTGATTCCCTTTAAACAAGAGATCACTTTGCAAAGTATATTCAGCATATTTACTATGAAAATGATTCTTGTATTCAGCACATACCTTATAAATTTCTGCAAAATATTCATCATCTGCATATAGGTCCTTGAAATGATCTATTCCCATGCTCTTCAACTGAATTTCTTGTATGGTGAGGACTCTTCTACTCAAGGTATCTTCCACCTTGTTGAGTACTCCTTTCTTATGCTTGATATTAAAGGTATAAGCTTGCAGGTATTCAACCCACTTCATGTGTCTGTGACTCAATTTCTCTTGGGAATTCAGGAAACTAAGTGCTTGGTTGTCTGAATACACTATGAATTCCTTGGGAAGCAAGTAGTGCCTCCATTTCCTTAAAGCCTGGACCAATGCATACATCTCAAGGTCATAAGAAGAATACTTCTTCTTGGCTTCACTTAATTTTTTAGAATGAAAAGCCACCGGTCTGCCCTCTTGACTGAGAACAACTCCAATAGCCACATTGCTTGCATCACACTCAATAGTGAATAGCTTCTCAAAGCTTGGTAACACCAAAACAGGTTGGGTAGCTATCTTTTCTTTCAACATCTCAAAACTTTTGTTAGCTTGCTCATTCCATACAAACTTAGTCTTCATCCCTCCTTTAATGGTATCCAACATAGGAGCACAAATAGCACTAAATTGTCTTATGAACTTCCTATAGTATTGAGCAAGACCATGAAAACTTCTTACCTTTGTTGCTATCTTTGGAGTAGGCCAATTGAGAATGGCTTCCACTTTATTGCTGTCCATTTTCAAGTTGCCATGTGATAGCACAAATCCAAGGTACACCAGCTCTGTCTTGATGAATTCACATTTTTCTAAATTGATCATCAATTTCTCCTCCTACAGCTTCTTGAAAATCAACTCTATCTGTTGGAGATGCTCTTCTCTTGTTTTGCTATAAATCAGTATATCATCAAGATACACCACTACAAATTTACCAATGTAGTCTTTGAGGATTTCATTCATGAGTCTCATGAATGTGGAGGGGGCATTAGACAACCCAAATGGCATAACCAGCCACTCATATAAACCCTCATTGGTTTTGAAAGTTGTTTTTCACTCATCTCCCTCATGTATTCTAATTTGGTGATAACCACTCTTTAGGTCTATCTTGGTATAGTACCTAGCTTCACCTAGACAATCCATGAGGTCTTCAATTCTAGGGATAGGGAACCTATACCTAATGGTTATCTTATTTATGGCCCTTGAATCAGTACAAAGCCTCCATTCTCCTCCCTTTTTAGGTGCTAAGACAGTGGGTACTGCACATGGGCTGATGCTCTTTCTAATGAGACCTTGGTTTAGGAGTTCTTGTATTTGCCTGGCTATTTCCTCATTTTGTTGAGGAGTCATCTTGTAGGCTGCCTTATTTGGTAGGGTAGCCCCTGGTATCAAGTCTATCCTATGACTTATGGCTCTCTTAGGGGGTAATGCTGCTGGTTGTCCACTACTCACAATGCCTTCATAGGTCTGCAACATTTTCTGTATTTCCTTACGTAACTTTGGCTTCTCAGCTACTTTGTCATTACTTACCTCTCTTGGCCTCAACATTACTGCATAGCCAACTCCTTCTCCTTCTTCCAAGGCTTCTAAGAACTCTTTTTCACCAACCATGAGCAATTTAGGACCTGCTGTCTGCACCTCTACATCCTCTAACAGTGACTGAATTCTAAATGTTACCGTATCCTTCTTGAAAGTATAAGAGTTCTTCACTCCATCATGCATAGCTTAGCGATCAAATTGCCATGGTCTACCTAGGAGCAAGTGACATGCATCCATAGGTAACACATCACACAAGACTTTGTCTTTGTACCTTCCAATTGAGAACTCCACCCATGCTTGTTCATTTACCAAGACATGTTGGCCTTTATTGAGCCATGTGACCTTGTAAGGATTGGTGTGGGGTATCCTTGTCAACTTCAGCTTGCTGACTGTATCCTCTGACACAATATTGTCAGTAGACCCTAAGTCAATGATAACTCTACATACTTTCCCCATCATTTTACACTTTATCCTAAACAGGGACCTCCTTTGGCTTGGTTCTTCTTTAACCGGCTCCTTGATCAGAGTTCTCCTCATCATGAGGTTCTCACCTTCCTCAGAATTCAATGGTACCTCAGGATGTTTCTCTACTGTATTTGTCTCATCATGAACAAGGTTAGTCCTCCTACCACCTCCTTGGGAAGTACTACCTTTCTTTGGACACCTATAGGCCGGGTGTCCCATTTGATTGCAGTGATAACACTTCATATTGGCAAAGTAATTGCCTCTTCCTTGTCCACCACTTCTTCCTCTAGAGCTAGAACCTCTTCCTCTTCCACCTCTACTAGAGCTTCCTTCTTGCTACTCAGAGTACCTGACTTCTCCTTGAGCCCTTGATTCTAAATTCCTTCCACCATAGCCACCTCTTTGTCCTCTACTGTATTTTCCTTTACCTCTACTCTTGGAGGTTTTCTCTTGCTTCTTTTTTCCTTTCTCCTCTATCTTTAAGGCCATCTGATAACATTGGCGAATGGTTTTGAAGTTCACTAGGCTCATGTCTTCTTGAATTGACCATTTAAGCCCATTCAAATACCTTGCTAGCTTGATGCTTTCATCTTCAACCACCTTTGATCTGAGGCACAACTTTTGGAACTCCTCGGTGTATGTTTGAACATCCATATCTTTTTGTCTAAGGTTATGTCTCCTCCTATGCAACTGGACTTCATAGTCATCAAGTAAGTAGGTCTACTTGATCTTGGTTACCATGCCTCTCCATGTAACTATAGGATCCTTTCCTTCTTTCTCTCTTTCAGCTTGCACAAACTTCCACCATGTGAGAGCTAAACCTCTCAACCTTGACTTGGCCACCTTAACTTTTTGGGCTTCTGTTATACCATCACATTCAAAGTGATTCTCTATGCTTTCAATCCAGTCCATGACTGAATCAAGATCCATTTGTCCACTAAATAGTGGCACTCCTTCCAAAGCTTTGCCACTTAAGGCCTGCAGTGCCTTCAAGAAGGGTTCTTCAGCAAGGACAGGGCCAGGTTTTGGAGCTTCCTCCTCCAAGTCCAATTCCTTTTCCTTTGCTTCCTACTCTTCCTTCAGTTCTATTTTATCCTTTACTTTGTCTACCTTTTCTTGGACTTCATCCAAGAGCTTCTCTATTCAGGACAACCTTTCTCTTAGCAGTCGGTTATTCTCCTCTTGCTCTTCTACCTTCTTGGCTAACTCAGCATTAGTCACCATGGTTCTTTCTTCCTCTAGTGTATTCTCTCCTACTGATTCAGTGGGTTGCAACATCAATCACAAGCCTGATCAAACTTTGCTCTGATACCAATATGGTGTGAGTGTTCCTTGGTTTGCTTGCACAACTAGCTAGGAAGACTTTTCCCTATCTTCATCCAGGAACCTGATAGCTTCTAGGTTTTGGTTAGGCTTAGATCATTAACTAAGCCCTGTTCCAACTCCTCTCCAAGGGTTTCACACTTGTGCTTCACCTTGGAAGACTGACACCACTTTGAACTGGCAAACTATCTCCTCCACTTAGAAGACTCTAAGTGCCAACATCACTCAAAAGCTTGAACTGATTGTAGGGGTATCAAAGATACTGAAAACATTCCATACACATCCAATTTGATTCACCTTAGATGGTCTTCAATCTCCCTTCTTACCGATTTCAAGATTTGGTCTTGAGGAGGCCTAATTCCTTGTAGCCCTTGACAGTGACCTTTTTGTCATTTTTTCCCAAACTTCCCAAACAACCTAGAAAAAAAATTTCACATTTAGATACCCTTTTGGATCCTCTAAAATATTTACAAAGTTTCAGACCCTTGAATCCTCCGTACACTAGTTTCCTAGAATCTAGGTTAAATAGGGCTAATAGGCCTAATTACTAGGGTTTCACTGATTTCTTGCTTATCAACTAAACAAATGGATTGACTGGACCTAAATCCTTCTAGCATACTAAGATATGAATCTGTCCCACTTGGAACTGTACTTGTTCCGTACGGTACCTCTTTCCCCTGCCTGATCTCTTCAGTTCTTGACTGTCAAACCTCTAACCGGGCATATTAAACTCGTCTAGGGTTTGATTTTAATCATACCTGCTCGACTCCACATGACTCCTACCACAAAATATGTATAGACTAATGGCTCCCCTAACATATCCATCCCTCCTCAGGAAGATCCCATGGTTAGATTTCATGGGAGAGCCATAAAAAGACTAACTGGTCAAAACAGAACCAGCAAACCCTCTAGACCCTAATCTATGAATTCAAAACACTAATTTAACTTAAAACAACTTAATCAAAAAATGGGAAAGGCTTAAGACTACCCTGTGAACACAAATTCAATGCTAAATCAGAACATACAACTCATCTAATAGCACTGTTACTCAAAAACATTCGGTATTCACAGAAAATGCAGAGTTCTTCTATTCCAACAAAAGCCAAAACTTGATTACAAATCTACATACATGAAATTCGAGCCACACCCTCTCTTAGATGTCATTTACCATCTTTTAAGGGTCTGTTGGTTGATTCCCCACTCCTATCTTTTAGGGGATCCAAGGTAACTGAGTTGCATGCAACATGGAAAATGTTGTCATGACAACTTTGTAACAACTTTTTGCAACTTACCATTATGCCCTTTTCCTAACTCCTAGGACCTCTAACTCTTGTATATCGAGCAACCAACTCCCTTAACTGCCTCATGGCATCTTCCTAACGACATTGATGTGTTTAGAACACATTTAAGACTCAAAATTCCAACTTAAGCTAAACAAAGCAAAACTAGCAATAATGACTAAACATTGGTGAATCTTAGTCCTAATGACTAATTCACCTAACCACAACAATGACCTTCTAAGGTCCAAATCAAATACACACTACTCTGACTTGGCTAATGTCAGATACAAGCCAAAATGTCATAAACTATGGAGGTTAGCCTAGGTGCTCCTGCGCCAATTAGTCTCTTAAATATGGTAGTCAAGTATCATTTTTATTTTTTATGTGATAATTATGCAAAGTGAGGAACTCAATAGTCCTTGATTTTACCATGATAACAACAAACACCAAGAGAGAAAAAATATAATGTGTGATAATTGCACAAACATCTTCTACAACACCAAAAATCTTTCCATAAGAGAGAGAAGTAAAAAAGAATACTATATGACCAATATCGGTACAATAGAGTACAATGTCATAATATATATAGGCAAGGTGAGACATAATATAATATGTGATTGTAACAATTGTCATGACTACATGACTTGGGACACAAAAATTAAATGCTCTAAATAAACTTAACTAAGAGTGAAAAGGACCCAAGAGGGAAATTGGATAGCTAATAGAGCTATTTACACCAACATTATGCATGCTTCCACCCAAACTATTAGTAAGATAAATACTTTCTTCTACCACTTAGGACCCAAGTTGATTAGGCTGTAATACCAAATGAAAGGAAGCTAAGGTGAAATAGTAATTACTACACGAATCTAAGAGAAGAGATGAACAAAAAAATAATTTAAAAATAATGTGTAGGTATTGTTATTCTATCAATGTTACTCCAAATATGCGTGTTAGAATTGTCGTGTGTAAAGGTTCCTTTCCTATATTATATTGTAACTAATAAATTGTTGTTGATTAATACATTTGTTTGGAGTTTAGAGGCTAGTTTTTTTCTCAAAAGGGTTTTATTAGGATACATCATTGTGTTATGGTGAATGATTTTGTTTTGTTGTTTCATTTTTGCACTAATAAAAGATTATATTTTATTTTATCTCCTCTCTTAGATTGGTGTAGGAAACATGTTTATATAATTTAAATCTTCCTTTCATTTTTATCATGGCTCTCTATTGATCTCTTTCCTCTAAAAACTCCTCTAGTTTTTTTATTTTTATATCTCACATCTAAAGTCATTGATCTCCTCAATCTCTAAATAGGGTGTGCTTGTCATGGCTTCTCTAATGACACTCATATCTACAAAAGTACTATACAAAAATACTCCTACTACAACCACAAAAGACTCTAAGAAAAGTATCCCCTTCTAAAATTAAATCATAGTTCTAATACCAAATGTTGAGAACAAGGTAAACAGATAAAGGGAAAGTATAAACAAATAGTTCTCAAATTTGGTCAACACATGTGATCAAACTATCAAAAATAAGATGCGGAAGCATAAATAAAAATAAAAATAACACATAACACTAAATTTACACGGAGAAATTATTTCAAGGAAAAATATATCACTAAAGTTATTGAGTTTGCATTAATCTTAAGAACAAGATTACACCATTACAATCAACTTAATATTTTTCAATCTAACAAAATTATACCTACTTAATATTACTTCACTTGCATAACACTACGAAGCCTTTATCTCATACACTTAATATATAAAGGAAAGGAAACAAAAACTACCAAGTGACTTTGTTAGATAGTCACCACCAAAACCATGGTCCACAAGCAAAAACTTACACCCCACTATGCATTAAAAAAAATACCCATAATAGAAACCAACTAATGTAAAAATATCTACTCTTCCCAATGTAACTCTCATTGTTGATCCTTTACCATGACCTCTTTATTCAATGTCATTACAATAATATCCCATCTCATATCTTCATTTACAACCCAAATGTCTAGATCCTCCTTAAGGTTTTCCACCGAGCTTATCTTTTATGTTTCTTAAGTATCACATTATAAATATTTTGAGATCATTGTCTCACTTTCTAAAGAGATTGTTTAGGGTTCTAGCAATCTCCAAACCAAAATTCAATCTATTTAATGTTAATATTTTATCAAGATCTTAAAAAAATTAAATTAGCTTTAGATAAAAATGTGTGCCCTCTAAAAGATATTCAAAGAGAACAACATTAGACATAGGATTGCAAGTGAATAAAAAAGAAAATCCTAATAGAAATATGTAAAAGACAAAGGCAAAGGATCAAAATGCAAGACAAATGTAGAGATCTCGATAAGATAAGGTAGAGCTCCCAATAAGAATTTGTGTTCTATCCCATGTCCAATATATTGATGTTATTCATTCACGTTCATATGAATCAACTTCATTAAGCTTAAGTGCAATTCTTAGCTTCCCTTTATCTATGAGATTTCGAATTTTATATTTGTATACAAAAACCTATATATGGTGTGTCCATGAATACAATGATATGCAAAAGAATTAGTTATACATGCCTTCATACACATATTTTAGTCTAGTTTTTTTAGGTTGTTTTGGACAAATTAGTGAAGACACAATCAATATGACTACATCATTGATACTCAACTCAAAACAATAACTTTAAGCTCTTAATTCACTTATAAAATATGCTAATTTTTTTTTATTAACTTACTATTTAAAAATTGAAATATACAAGATCCTCTCCCCTTGTACACAAGCCATTATACAAAACATTTGAAGTAATAGATTAATCAATATAAGGCTCATCCATGTGTATAAAATGTGTTAACTCGTCTATGTCACATGCATCTTTCTTAACTATCATGACATAGGGAAGGTTGATCATCACTAAGTGCATAGGTGATAAAATAATCATCATTGACATTACAAGGCACAAAATTGTTATAGGGTTATCATTGATATTACAAGGCACAAAATTGTTATAGGGTTTATGCATACATATGTCATAAGTGTATCTAATATAGATTAGATCACTAATTACATGTATGAATCTATCAAAACCTAAAACATATGCATGGACATCAATCAAAGAGAAAATAGTAGGGGGTATAATAACAAAAAATGTATGTCAAATTTTAAACAATGATTATTTCTGAATATTCTATTTAAACATTATCCTATTCAATGGTCAAATAGTTAATAGCAATTTTATATCTCATCTCTGTCAAAAAATGTAAAATATTTATCCTTTTTTGATTGTTCAAAATTGACCTTTGATTGTTGAGGTAGATGTTATTTAAGAATAACCATCGTAGAATATATATACTCTAAAAATATTTATAAATGTCCAAAATATCACATGTTTACAGGTTGTAGTAAACAAAATACCAAACTAATGATAGATCATGGAATCTGATACAAAACATCAAGGAAAAAGTTCACACAATCAAATAAAAAAACCCATAAAAATTACATGTTGGTAAATTAGTCTCAATCCTCATCCAAGTTTACTAAAATCTCTGGTATGAATAAGCTTGAACGACAACAAAACAATGAAGACACATATAATGATTGAAAGACTGGAGTATGACGAAAGTAAACAAGAATAGACTCAAATAACTTAGATTTAAATGTAAACAAGTCAAAATTTAGAATGCGCTATTTAAACTAAAATAAAGATTTACCCACTAAAATTTACACTAGAATAATGAACAA
The DNA here is from genome assembly GCA_007258455.2 of Sequoia sempervirens. Lineage (NCBI taxonomy): Eukaryota > Viridiplantae > Streptophyta > Pinopsida > Cupressales > Cupressaceae > Sequoia > Sequoia sempervirens. Next base: position 438,639,158 of record VDFB02000015.1, read on the forward strand.
AGACAATTGACAATGCTGTTTGGGAGAGAGTTAAGCTAAGCAGGTCGTCAATGAGTCTGTAGCTAATATGGAGTGCAAGAAAAAGTAAGCAAACCGCCATGGCAGCGGCCAAGTCCCCAAGACAAATCTCTGTGAAAGCAGCCGTTTAACAAATAAATTCAGCTGATTAAGTAGTTTGGCGAGTTGGGAAAAAGGACGTAGACAGCAACAGATCAACAGTAAATAAATGAAAAGGAAATTTGAACTACTATGAGGATATTGCAGGCGTCAGTGTTTACAAAATGTAAAAAGAATTATAACGATCTGAATCAATTGGTGGGATCTACGAAGTGAAGTTTTAAAGTTTTGATCCGTACTATTATAATCTGTTTGTACGCGTTGTACCATTATAACTTCTGTTCATATGAGCTGTCTTCTATTCAAAAAGAAGTAAATCGAAGGGAATTGAACCTGCAACCATTGTACTATTTTCCAACAAACGATACGGTATGTAGAATAAGAAGCACAAATTCATATATACTTAAAATATTTTTTCAAAATAAATGTAAGGCAATATGTTCAACAAAATCTCTGTATTTTTTCTTTTCTGGGTGCTCTTGACCACTTAAATATTGAAAAATGTATACGTAGTGAATATACCACGACGATGAATTGCTGAAAGTGATTGTATTCTCAATGAATATATCACGACAATGAATTGTTGAACGATAAATTTTCTTAGAACCATTTTGAACCAATACAATATATAATATTGTTTTCCTCTGATTTTAGATATAATTATTTATATTGTTTAACAATGATTTTGTATGTATAATTCTGTAAAGTTTTCTAAGCTTCCTTGCTGTCTGATCCTTAATATTCTGATATTTCTCTCTACTGTAATCCTTTTATATATTTTTTCAGCTGAATTCATTAAAAAAGGATTTCGTTGAATGATTCGTTTATACATACCTACCTTGGACTGAAAGGTCTAATCATCTAAAATGATTAATTATCTTATCACTAAGTAGTTAGATAAGGTAGGAAAATTGTTGTGGACAACCACCACTTTTGAACCACCACTTTTGAATAAAGAGTCAAAATCATTTAGAGTAATATTTCACGTGTTTTCTTGCAGGGAGGAATATGAGATATTTAGGTTTTCCACAGCTAATATTGTGATAAAGTACCACGTGTAAAACAAACTGATGTTTGGTGAGATCTGCAACACCTACTAAAATAAATTCAAAGGTCCCTTCAAGAGGAAATGCTTTGGTCATTTGAGTAGGTGTGGTATTAAAAAAACATAAGTATAGTTGGGGATTAGCTGTAATTAGATCCATTAATGTTGTGGTCTGGACCACATAAATAAATACCCAATCCAATCCTAAGGGTGTAGAAGACAAAAGGTCAATATAACATTTATTTGTCTTGTTCTACAACCTGTCAAAGGAATGTCACCTTCACAGCTCTTCTCCTTTCCCTATCAAGTATGTACCTGGTCCTATATCTCCTCAAGTGGATAAGTATGAAGTCATGATTCATATTAAAGAGTTGTGGCATGTGTGTCTTCCATTATCCCTTTGGCTTATCTATAACACAATTATTATTGCAGTTTGCCCATGGATGGGCACAAGTGCTCTTTTATTAAGAAAGTAAAATTACATAGAATAGTGCTTTCTTTAGTTAGGGATTATGTTAAAATATATATAAATAAGTGTCTACTTATATTAATTTCTAAATATAGTATATTAATTAATTGAAAAAAAGTGATAGTAGTATATTTTGAATGGCTTGAAGTCTTGAATAAAATAATGTAAAAATGGTTAAATTGTTGTGTAATAAGTTTTATTTTAGTGAGAAAAGGTGTTGGGTTTCTATTAAAAGGATTCTCATTCATTTGGGAGGTTTTGGCTAACAAGAATCACTTTCATCCTACAATAACTCTTTATCTATCATTTTTTATTTATTTTCCTTTAGGATTATTACGATCAAAAAGAAATAGCAAGATTCATTCATGAGAATTTGTCACTATCAAGTCACCTAGAAACTCCCATGTCACAAGATTGAGATATAATAGACTAGCTTATTATATCTTTATTCTAAGGAGAGACATATGAACCATGAGAGTGATATCTAGGTTGATCATGTAGTTGCAACCACGTATACACCCTCGAGGAGGGGAAGGACCCTTGCTAGAGAAAGGTGACACACGAGTGACAATATGAGGAGAATTTGCCCAATGCTAAATAAGATTCTATAAATGAGCAACTCCTAGGATAACTTTATTAGCTTATATATAAATCCGTACCAACACATTATAACATATCATAACTTTAAAATTCAATATAAAATGAGGATCAATAGAAACTCCTAAAAGTGAAGCTAAATTTCTATCTTTTCAAATATAAAATAGAGTCTCCACTTTGAAATCATACCAAATTTAGGTGAATGTGGTCGACTTTATGGCCAACCACCCAAAAGAATTATATGTCAAGAAAACAGATTCGATCAAAAGGACTTGAAGAATTTGTGAATCTAAATCAAAGCATATTGAGCTCGTAAATAAAACCAAAAGAAATTTTTGAAATTTTTTAGAAGACATAAAAATTGCAAGGATTAGAAATACTTAGATCAAACAAGGGTTTTTCCAATAGTGACATAGTATGATGGTTAAGTTGTTGTGGTGTTGTTCTTGCCATCAAGGTTCAAACACCAAGTTGGAGTGTAATTGTTGAATGTTTAAATTGGGGATGAGGTCCCTATTTGTGACCTCATCGGTTCATAACTCCGAGTCACAAGCATTTACCCCTTAAAATAATAAATAGATCAAACTAGATCTAATAGGGATACCCTATTAGAGAAGAAATTGAACAAGCAAAATGAGTTAGCTTGGGTTCCAAAATGGTTGTCCAAACTATATGAAATATGTGTTTCTAATAAGCGGTTTTGGATTGAAGACCTCATATATTATTGAGCTTATGAATCATTAATAAATGTGGAGAGAGCCATGAATATCCTATGCAAGGCTTGTAATTTTAGGAAAGAGTATCAAGATAACCTTTTCAATCCTTCCACCATGGTCTAGCGCATCTAATTATAATTTGTGAAGCATGTTTGGAGAGATTAACTCAACAATAGTCTTAAAAGGCCCATTTAAATCCTAGTTGGAGAGCCTAAATTTGACCTAGTGAATTCAACTCAAATATCTAATTATTGGTGGTTCTATAGAAGAGTTGTGAAAAAAAACAAATACCTCCATGAAAAAATTTAGGGCATGAATCCAAGGGACTTTGATTCAAGGTTGATCCTAGTAAATAATCATGGGAGATAGGGAAAGGGGTTGTTCTTTGAAGTAACCTAATGCATGAGCATCCGAGGAATGAGCAATCTGCATCAATCGAAGACAGTAGAATTTTCTTATTTAATTATTTTTGGTTTCGGTGGATGATAGTAGAGGAGATTGAATGTTTTGTCATTGATTAACAAACATCATATTTTGTTATATATTTCGAAGCAAGTATTTCTAATATTTTAAATTGTTCATCTAGCATTGGAGGTAATTAAAATGAATCTTTTATTTCTACTAGCATATGGACGAAATTTGAATACGTTGATTTGAAAATAATAAAATTAATTTTATTATGAAGCATGGAGGAGTATGAGTTAAAAATGTAAATGTAGCATGAGAATTTGAAAAGAGGCAACCTAGAAAATGGGGAGGGTAGGCATGGATGTGTGAAAACTCAAGAAATAATGTGGGAATAAAATATGCAGTCACAAACAAGAAAACTAAAAGGGGAGATAAAACAAAAACTACCATGAATGAAGAAGCAGAAAGGCTGTAAAAGTGTACAAATCAAGAATAGTAGATTGGTGTTAAAAATAATTACCACGCAAGCACAAGTGTGAGTGCGCAACTAGGAAAACAAGTAATTGAGGCTACGTAGAAGGATAGAGAAGGAGATCAAAAGGCTACACAGGGGAAGATTGGAGGGGGCAACAACAAATTAATAAAAAAAAATGTTTACATAAAATTCCAAGAGGTTGCACCACTATTGGAGAGGAGATCTTTAAAATTTAAAAGTAAAAACAAATGCAGATTGGAGAGTGGTGCGTAGCATAGACAAAGGAGAGGCTGTGGGAGAAAAATAACTGTGGAGGCACACAGGAAAGTGATAAAGAGGTTGCGTTGAGAATTAGGGGAGGCTACAATTTAGAGAGTTGTGGAGAGACCTGAAGACAAAAAATAGTTGAAGTCATGAACTTCTGAAATTTGTAATCAGATTGCAAACTATTGTAAAATAATATTGTCTCCATTTTGCTTGAGCAATTTTAAATTGAGTGTTGATTTTGACAAATGAAATTGTCAAATGATTTCGAATTATTGAGAGATGTTACAAATAAATTTCAATTTTGTGATTGATTTTTGAAAATTAAATTTAGTGAAAATAGAAATATTGCCAGTGTTGGAAAAGTTAATTGGAATTAAATTTGTTAGAGGAAGGAGTGAGTTTTTATATTGTCTTGTCTGCACCATTTGGTATCAGAGTAGGGGATCTTGAGCATGGAGAGGATCCACCAGGATCTACGGGTAAAGAAGAGTGTGTGAAGCGGTAGAGTTATTGGGAAAACTCAAGAGAATTGTTGCAGGTGTGTGAGGAGTCCTGAGAAATTGAGAGCCGAGAGGGACAAGTCATGGAGATGCAAAGCCTATGATTTGAGGTGAGATTGCAGTAGAAGAATATGGGATGGGTCATGAGGAGACTCATAAGAATATTGTTTTGGGAACAATATTGGGAGAAGGTAGAAAATGAGAAGTTTGAGGCGATGGGAAAGATGGTCCATGAGGAAGTGGGTAAGATCCAAACCAGGATTGAGAAATTGGAAAAGAGTATTGGAAAATATGAGAGGACATTGGTGAAGAAAAGTGAGAAGAAGAAAGAGGACAACAAAAAGCAAAGTAGAGGAAAAGAGGGGTGCTCGCAAAAAGTTGAGTCCACTTTTTGGCCAAAAAGTGGAAGTGTTTTCCTTGATTTTCAAAATTTGACACATTTGACCTTAAAATTTGAAGCGTGCTTAGAGATGGAATCTTCAAAAAAATAATTGATCATAAAATGTAGTACTCAGAGTCTAGTTTCCAAATATGTAATTTATTTCAATACTCAGATGGTACAAATTGAGTTTCAATAGGCGTTTCTAAAAACCACTGTTTGAAAGTCAAATTTTTTTACTATACCATGCACGTGTACACGTCATCCATATTTTGACCTAAATTATCGTGTTTTTCTAAATCCTTTTGGGAAAAGATTTGTAACTTACTGAAGCACATTTTTGATATTTTTTTGTAATTTTTTATTGAATATTTTTTTACTAAATTTTTATTAGCTATATTTATCGTTTTGAAAAATTGTCGTGTACGTCACGCATAAGATGACCTAAACTTATCATTTTTTGATTTTTTTTTTAAATTGAAAAGAATTGTCTGAAGTATATTCTCGTGCAATCTATTCGTGAAAATGTTATGTTGATAAAAAGTTATTAAAATAGTAAAAAACCTTGATATTTAAAGTTTATAGACTAGTTTCATCATAAATTAATTGAAAAATAGAAAAATAAATCCAATTGTAAAAAAATTTACATATTTGGAATTTGTACTCACATCTATAATGAGTTTTAATTTCGTCAAAAAATTCTACAAAAAAAGTCATCAGCCATATATCTAAAGTCACTATTTTTCTCTAACATTGTTAGGACCTTCAACTTGCAGGTCAAACCAAGTTTAAGGCCTAGGTTCGGATTCCCAATGTTTTTCCCGAACCAGAATACAAGCCAAAAACTTGACCACAAAGCAAGGTGAATTTCATTTTTTTAGAAACAAGATCCCGTTTTGTAAATCGGATCTCATTTCTTTTTAACCTTTTTTAAAATTTATTGGCAAAGTTTACTATGAAGTCTACAACTTCACATGTACAGCCGACTGCAACATATCAGGCTATTTTTCATCAACGTTTGTCTTTATAGGTGTTGAACTTACATTTTGGATTGAATTTTTCAAAGGAGGCATCATGTAAATAGTTTTTGAAGTGGAATTGTGTTAGTTTTATAGTCATTTGGAGGAACAAAAGAGGAAGACTTTTATTTTTATAGGTCTTCAACTTGCAATTTGGATTGAATTTTTGAAAGGGGGCATCAAGTAGATAGTTTTTTAAGTGGAATTGTGTTAGTTTTTTACTTGTTTTGAGGAGCACATAAGAAAGAATTTTGACCTTACAAGTCTTCAACCTGCAATTTGGATTGAATTTTTTGACGAATTTCACTATTGACATTCATTTGTGCTTGAGAATTTTATAATCATGGGTTCACAAGCTCGTAATAAGAGGAAAGATAGGAAGACATTGACTTTGAAGAAATTGAGGCAAAGAGAAAGGAGAAACAAAGACAAAGAGAAAGAAGAATGATAATTAAATCAATGAATGATGGTGGAGCATCCAATTCCACAACTATTGAAGATGAAAACATTGAGGAGACGATGGTTGTAGACGAAGCTAATTTGCAAGAAGTGAATTTGGAAAATAATATGATTATATAAAAAAGTCCTAGTATGTCTTCAAATCCCTCTTTCAATGCTATGGAGAATGTTTCAGTAGGCACAAATCCAGGTATGTCTTCAAATCCACATTTTAGTGTAATGGAAAATTTGTTTGTAGAAGTTTTACAAGATGTGGGACTTAACGGTGTCAACATTGATAATATTCAAAGAGATGAATAGAATTTGTTCAAAATAAATTAGAAAATGAAAATGAAAATCATTTAAATGATGTTGAAAATGAAAATGAAAAATCTTTTTATTGAAAATGAAAATGAGAATGATCCTTTTGTTGAAAATGAAAATGAAAACTGTTTTGTTGATGAAAATGAAAATGAAAATGAAAATGAAAACCATTTTGTTGATGAAAATGTAAATCATTTTGAAGTTGAAAATAAAAATGAAAATGAAAATGAAAATCTAGAATGTGATGTTGAATTTAATAAAAATCTTTTTTCAAAATTGAAAGTGATGTTTTGGATAATCTTCTTGGTAAGATTTCTTGGAGGCAAATAAGAACACATGCAAATAGAATATACAAAAAATTATTTTATCATAAAAAACTTGCATTTCAATGTCAACTAATGATGTAATTGATGAGAATGCAAAAAATAGGAAAATAATGAAAAAGTTAGACTTTTTTGTTAAACCAAGAAGAAAAGATCAATCATTAAAACATGATATGTCTATTGTTTCTAGTGCCATTCAATCTATTAGGAAAAATAGTCGATCTAAAGATAAAAATGCAGCAAGAAGAGCTATAACAACTGCTATAGTTAATAAAGTAACTTTGAATAAAATAATGGTAAGCAATATTAGTGACGTTTTAAAAATACATCCTAAAACATTGCTAAGAGTGGCAAAAAGAAGAGAAAGTATAGAAAATGATCCTATCAACCAATGTTGGAGTTTTAGTGATCGATTCCCAAGGTCTGATATGAAATTGAATGCTGAAATTAAATCTTTGATTGAAAAATATTGGCATGATAATACTAGGGTATCATCTAATGCTAGAGATGTTTTAAAATTAAGGGTGGGGTCCAAAGTTCACGATCCTCACCCAAAACACCTATTGGATACAACACAAACTGAATTTTATAGAAAATTTTGCAGTGACTTAGTGTTACCTGGTAATATTAAAATAAATCAAAGATCTTTTGAAAAATGTAAACCCTGGTATGTAAAATTAATAAGCAACGAATATCTTGTTGTAAAACACATGTTCAATTTCGTTATTTTTATGATGTTTTTTATATATATACATTGTACCTTGCATACTAACATTATTATACAAGAATGTGGTATTAATATGCCACTTGAAACAATAAAGGAGTTTATATCAGGTTTTTTTTGTGAAAGATCTAATGGTAAATTGTTTTATTTAAGTTCTTGTATTTCTAGACAATGCATTAGCTGTGGAAATCTTTCATTCTTAAGAATTTGTATGCATAAAAGTGTTGATAATGATTTTGGACAATAATTAGTAAATGTTAAAAGATTTAAGAATGTTGAATATTCTTTAAAAGATAGAAAAATAGGAAAGCTTTGTGATTTAGTTACAGAAAAATATAATGTGCATGCATTCATGAGTGAATTTAAGAATAAGATTGTACCAAAATATGTCATGCACTCTCAACATGCTCGATGGCTTGATGGCCAATTTTGTGCATGTAGAAACACATTTCCAATTGGTACTATACTTTTAGTGGTTGATTTTGTGGAAAATTATACTCTAGCTCTGCAAGAGGAAATTCAATCACAGTATTATAATTCAATGCAAGTAGCTATGTTTGTCCATATTGTTTATAGACATGCAGATGATAGCACAAAGGATGATAGAAAAGTTTTGAGGGAGTATCATTTTTATTTGAGTGATAACTGATTACACTTGTCAGAGTTTGTTCAATACTGTTCAATATATTTTATAGAAATTTAAGAGAAAGAGGAATCTAGATGACATAACACCTCATATGGTCAAATAATTATACAGGGCAATTCAAGAATGCTTGAATGTTCTATTGGTTAACTAGGGTTAACAAGGAATTTAATGTCCAACATATATGGATTTTTTTTTAAGTTGGGAATGGTAAAGGAGAACATGATGGAGTTGGTGCGTGTGTCAAAAGAATCCTTGCTAGAGAACAATTAAAATTTGCGGATGCAGTAAATTTTAAAGATGCAAGTGGGATTGTGGATTGGTGCAATACAAGATTATCTACACCTGGTTCAAGTGAGTACTCTATAGTTCATCAATTATTTTGGTTGGTTGAAGAAGAGAACATTCTATCTAGAGTTGACTGTGAGACAATCAGTGGATCTACTAAATAGCATTCATTTAGGAGTTTGACAGAAGCACATGGACTATTTGGACAAGGGAGCTTGCATTTTTTGTCAGTTTTGTATTTTAGGAGATTGGGAAGCATGTGAAAATACAAAATGGGTTGAACAATGGGAGCAAAGATCGTTGACACCTACACAAGCACACAATCAATATGAAAGAACCATTGAATAAAATGATCAAGTGTTTGCATCTGAAAAGTATGACCGTGTTTCATACCTTGTACAAGAAGGTAATTTAATTCATTTTATTTCACTTTATTAATTTATTTTGTAATACTAAATTATTTATATGGATATGTGCAAGTTATTAAATCAAATGTTGTTTGCAAGACGTGTATGTTGTTGTTGCACCTTAGGGGAATGAAGAGGAAATAGAATATTGGTTGGCTCATTGTGTGGAGACTAAACATAAGTTAATAGCACCTCGAGAAGATGATGATGGCTATCATTATCTAACATGTACGGTGATCCCCTTAAGACATCCCCTTAAGAAAATTTTAATAACAAGTTTTTGATCCCCTTAAGCAATTTTTTAGAAAAAGTCTTCGATCCCCTTAAGAAAATTTTGAGAACTTATTTGATGATGGTTTTCATTTTTTCCAATAGGATCGGTGGTGGTTGTTGGCACTTGGCTACAAAAATACCTAACAAGGAAGAATGGTCTACCTGCATTTGAAGATTATGAAACACATAAAAAGATTATACACTATTCACATTTGGTGGTGGCAACAAATATAAAACTAGATCGGTATCATGGAAGACCTAAAAATAAAGTGCTATGGAAATTTTCTATGGAAGAGCATGAGACAATCATAGATGAATTTCAAAAAAGAGAGGATACAAATGGTACAATGGAATAAGTAAATATAGGTAAATATAGTTTTAGTTTTATATTGTCCTTTTAAATAGATTAAATACATGTTTCGATATTGGTCAAGTGTGTTATTAGTTGAAATTTATTTAAATTTTCCTTTTATAGATCCTTAAGCCATAATCACAAAAAGGATCTAATCCATGCATATTCAACCTAGACAACATGGATGGTAAAAATAGGTAATTATTACTTAAATTATATTTAAATACGTGTTTGATTATATATTGATATTGCTCGTACATTAATAGTTAAAATTGATTTATTATCCTTTTTTGTATCCTTAAGCCATCATTGCATTGATCTCATACTTTGAAACAAAAAGGAGAGGATGCCTAGATTCAACCTACACACGTGTGTGGAATACTTTTAAATACAAGTGCTTGAGTTGTGTACATATAGATAGTTTTATATAAATTAAAATATGTATGTTTTGATGATTTCATTGATATTGCTTGTACCTTTTTGATATCAAGTGGCGTGAATACCTACTACATTTTGGGCACGAGTTTGAGATGTTCTTGAGATGGTATAGCCAAATTTTGTAAACGTTGTTTTGAGATGACATATATGTACATACATACTTACACAATTAAACATTTTGTACAAATTAAAAAATACATATACATACACAATTATGTGCTCTATGTACTTTTATGTATCTAAATCAATATTATATATATTTTGTTTGTTAAATGTGCATGTTTTCCTACTTTGAAACTTTATATTTGATTGTATACTCACTAAATATCATGCATAAATTATTGTTAAATCAATTATATCCTTAAGACGTCATATTAGGACCCCTTAAGACATCCCATTAAGATGTGTCCTATTAGCACATATCCTAAATATTATACTTAATTATATCATTTGTTATGATGAGTCACCCTAAAACTTATAATACTTGTTTATATCAATTAATATTTATACTTAATTATACTCTTCTTTGATCCCCTTAAGACATCGTATTAGGACCCCTTAACGCATCCCCTTAGGACATGTTGTATTAGCACATATCCTAAATATTATACTTAATTATATCATTGGTTATGATGACTCACCCTAAAGTATAGTACTTGTTTATATCACTTAATATTTATACTTAATTATACTCTTCTTTTATCCCCTTAAGACGTGTCATATTAGCACATATCCTAAATATTATACTTAATTATATCATTTGTTATGATTACTCGCTCTAAAGTGTAATACTTGTTTATATCACTTAATATTTATACTTAATTATACACGCCTTTGATCCCCTTAAGATGTCTTATTAGGACCCCTTAAGACAACCTATAAATTAGTGTTGGATGTTATTATTTGTTTTGACAGCTTATAAATTAGTGTTTTTTGTGGAACATGAGGTCAAGAGGAATTTTATGTTCTTAAGTTTTCTCTAGCACTTTGCATGATTTGTAAATATGGGACTACATGATTTAATTTCAAAACTTTAGCTTATTTTTGGATAATTAAGTTCTTTAATTTAATGTTGTAAGAGAACTAGGAAATATGGTGTATACTTATAGAACAACTTTTTTGGCAAAACTCATTGCATTTTGATTGGTATTTATGTTTGGTTTATAGAATTTATTAATGCTTTTGTTCTCTAATCTTGTATGGTATTGTTTATTTCTTAAAATTTCATCCTTTGTGGTATATAAACAGATTGCTTTTGTTTATAAATTATGATTTATTAACTAATTATTGATTGACATGAATTGAATAAGTTCATTGACTAATTATCGCTAATTATTGAATGTACATATCATGTATATCATGTATGGGTTCACTAAATTTTTTAAGTACAAAATATTAAAATTTCCTATTAATTTCAACTTTAATTTCATATTTATATTTAATTTCACATTAATGTCCTAAATTAATGTCTTGACTATGAACATAAAATGCATAAATGTACATGTGTAAATTAAAATTGAACAATAATAAAGTCCATAATTTACAACATATTAAGTGCATGAAACCAATATATTAAGTGCATGAAATAAAGTCCATTAGAATACAACCCATGAACTAAAGTCCAACAAAGTACATGAGAAACCAAATATGTAGTCCATGAAATAATCAAATATAACCCATAAAATCATGTGTAGGTCATGTATTGTCTCTATAATCAAGAGACCTCTTCACACCATGTGGACTATGTGGATGACCTGAAACACTCTGTACAAGAGAAAGATGAAATTAGATGTAAGACGATAAAAAATGATTTAATGACAATTTAATTTATAATTCATCATAAAATTAAATTACCATCATATATGGGTTTGGATGCTCTGGTGCACCTAAACCAACCTCTAAATTCTCTGAATCAATCTACATAAACAAGACAAAGAAAGTTGAAATTAGATGTAATTCTACAATTAAAAATGATTTAATTCAATTTAATTTATAATTTATCATATTTTAATTGTATTGTATTATGAGGTTGTGCACCCTCTACTCCAGGACCTGTTTGTACATGCTCAACTACAAGATGTGTCTCATGCTATAAAAGAAAGAGAATTTAAAACATGTATTAGCTCATATTATATATATATATATATGTATTCAATTTTAAATTTTAAATTAAAGTATTCAAAATATATAATTTGTAATTGACTTTAAATATAATAAAAAAATTAAATTACCATGATATTTAGAGCCTACTTTGCATGTCCTCCTGGAGGTGTAACTATGATTAACTCATGGTAGAAAGTCACACTAACAAAGTCCTAGAAGATCAAATTTAAAGCATGTATACTTGAATTAGGTTAAAATATATATTCAAGTTTGCACATTTTGTGCAAAAAAAAATATAAACAACCTAAAATTCAAAGGCCTCACAAGTAGCCGCAACATCTAATATTTTCCCAATGCCCATTCTCATTATCATATCAACCTAGACATACATGTAGACATTTTTAACGCTTATAATATTTATAAGTGTACATGCACATTTGAAATCAAAATACCCCATAAGGGTTGCCGACTAGGATTGGTGTCGATGTATGTACTCGCCGAGTGGATGATTTCCCTATCGTTAGTGTCATTTGTACACCAAATAGTTTGATTGTTAAAATGTATTACAAACTTTTCTTTGATATATACATTCACTAAAATTCTTATAAATTCAACATGTAGATGCATATTTATACCTGTGTCGCAATGTCCTTAGGGTGATGGTCTACTGTAATAAATTCTACAAATGAACTGAGGCGACTAGATGAACCACCAGAATCTCCACGTCCACCCAAACTAGGTGTGGCCTAATCAGGTCCATAACATAACTGATGGAAACTAGTACATACATGTGGTCTCGACACTCTTGGAGTGGTACTCAAACCAACTCCATAAAACACTTCTCCATCATCATCATCTCTATGCTCCCTACCCGCTATCATAGAAGCATGTTGATCAAAGTCTCCTGCAAGCATACTAAGGGATCCTAATGTCAATACCATCTCACGTTGATGCACAGGTGTAGGAATGGCAAGACCAAGAGGAGAAATGAGGGGTTGTTCATGCATGGGGCATTAGGGATCAACCCTTGCCCTAACCTCTAATGTGGCATGCCACCACCAACACCCTAAAATGATTTAAAATCAAAATAATTGGGCTTTTTCCCCATAACAAACTCTACATATAGTTTCCTCAAAAAATATAATGGGACCCCCAAATTAGCATGTGGTGGATTGTCAAATACCATATACCATCAATCCCAAAAATGTGCACTCATATGTGGATGTATACACCACCTCATGGATATTCTAGATTTATTGGGAGGAATGGGCTGCCAAGTAACAGGGTCGATAAAGTAAGGGGCTAGATGGGCTTTAGTTATTTTAAGGTCTAAATTTTTTTTATAGGAGAGACCGTCTACATAAAATTGTCTCATCTACTCTCTTTCTCATTGATGCCTATCTAGATTAGAATCAATAGTGCTAATGGCATCCACAACGTTTTGCATCACAGATGCAAAACATCTCATGTGAGGTGGAATCAATGCTTGATTTTGCATAACATTGATTTGATTTTGAATGGATGCCACTTGATCATTTATACATGCTCACAAGCGAGCCTCATCAGAGCTAATGGGTGTTGGATATGGGATATTAAGTGGAAGGGGTGGAGGGGGAGGTGGAGCCTAGGGTGGAGGTGGAGGTGGCTGAGGTGTTGTATTGATTATATCATCAATTTTAAATTGATCCATGATATCAGATAGAAGTGCACCTACATTAAATTATACAAAATTAACATACAAACTTACAAAATTACAAGAAATAGTTAAATTTGAAATGTACATACAATTTTTTTTAAATAGGATGTGCATAAATATACATATAGATACATGCATTGATTGAACTTGAGAATGTGCATACAAATTTCAAAATTTAACATGTACATACATTTAAAATAAAAAACACGATGCATAATTTGCATGCATACATCATTCAACTAAACTATGTACATACATCCACATTTCAAAATTTAAGATCTAGAATTATGCAATTTTAATACATGTACATACTAAAAAATAAACTTGAAACATTCACAAAAATCTCATTTTATGTCTAATGCATATATATATATATATATTACATTTTTCCAACAAGAGAAATCATGATCTAGTAGATAGCCATAAAATATATACTTTATAAATTCATCATTATAAGTTCATAAATTCCACCAAATTCATAAATTCATGTCACTATTTAAATATCCATCCAACCAAAATCATAAATTTGCGTCACTAAAAATATCCATCCAACCAAATTCATAAATTCATCACACAAAATATCCATTGAACCAAATTCATAAATACATAACAATAAGATCATTGTCTTAGTTTATAAACTATTGTGGCTCTCTCTTGCATCTCTTCATTTCTTTGTGTTTTCCTTTTCAAAATCGGAAGTTCTCCTCTCCTCTAGCCATTGTTGATGCTCATCTAAGATCCCATCCATAGCCCTAACGACATCAACAACATTTTGCATCCTAGATACAAACATCCTCAAAGGTGGTGTGATACATTCTTCATTTTGAATAATGTTGATTTGATCTTGGATGGTTCTAACATTGGCATTGATTTGTGCTTGCAAGTGAGCACCTTCTATTTCAAGTGGTGGAGGTGGGGGGTTATGAGGTGGAGTGGGTGAAGGTGGAGGTGAAGGTGGTGGAGATGGATGGCATGGAGGTGGATTACGAATATTATTGAATCGATCCATGTGATCTCTAAGATATAAGTGAACCTGCATTAGATTTGTAATTTCAAAATGTAAGATACATGTTTAGGAAATACCCTTAAACCATTCAATATAAATGGCCTAATTGAATACAAATGATAAAATGTGTAAGCCTCATTTATGTCTAAGGCGTGTTACTTGAATGAAAAAACAATTAACTATTAAGATAGGACAATTTATGAATGCTTTAGGGTTTACGATTTAGAGTTTAGGATTTAGGTTTTAGGGTAATAGGATAGATTAAGGGGATATATGTAGTAAGGTCCTAGTATAAAATGGCATGGCTTAAGTGAATAAAATTTGGTGAAGATGCCCAAGGAAACCAAATTTCATTAAGGTCTAAGGCAACTTCACCAAATTTTATTCACTTGAGCCATGTCATTTTGTCCTAGGACCTTACTAGACATAGATCCCCTTAAACCATCCTATCACCCTAAACCGTAAGTTGATCAACCTAGATCATGAAATCTCATTCATATTATAATCTTGCACGATCTTATTATTGTTAAATTTGGTTGCCTTGGGTAACTTCACCAAATTTTGAGAACTTATTTGATCCACTTAAGAAATGTCATATTAGGACCCCTTAAGACATCCTAAAGTATGGCTTAAGGGGATCTATGTAGTAAGGTCCTAGTACAAAATGACATGGCTTAAGTGAATAAAATTTGGTGAAGATTCCCAAGGCAACCAAATTTCATTAAGGTCCTAGGAAACTTCACCAAATTTTATTCACTTGAGCCATGTCATTTTTTCTTAGGACCTTACTAGACATAGATCCCCTTAAGCCATCCTATCGCCCTAAATCGTAAATTGATCAACCTAGTGTTGATGGTGGTTTTGGCACCACAACAATGCAAGCAGAATATTGCTATTTTGCTTCTCCTGAAAGAGAAAGGCAACACATGGATGCCTTAACTCCCAAGGTCTTTGTAGTTGGGTCTCAACTATGCTAATGTTACTCGGTGGCTGATGCAACAGTAATATTCAAGGGGCCTGCTGGTGTTGAGCTTCTGGATTGTTCTAAGATCAAGCATGAAATAAAACCTACTTTAACTGGGGTTTTAAAGAAACAACAAAAGATAGATTAGAGCTTTGGAACAGAAAAGAATAATAGTTCATCTAAATCAACTAGACCTGTTAACTTCAAGGAATTTGTAGAACAAAATTGTAGAACAAGGTAAACTTGTGATTAACACACAACCTCTTTCATTCACAGTGCTAATTCTCATGACAGATTTTAATTACCATTCAAATAAAACACAAAATAAATATTTCATTCCCTGAAGACTTCACAAATCAAATGATCAATTTAAGAAAAATATCATTCAAGAACACAACATGAAGTAGATTAAACTATGATTGCTTCTACTGTTATTAAAACAGATAAACAACATTTACAAGGCTGGCACAATCACCAATGTACAGAGAATCTGTGTCTCCAAATTGTTTCCAACCACACTAAGAGAGCTTAGGAAATACATTACAGTCTATATTAAAACCTTACTGCTAACCAAGAAGATAAAAGAAGCTCTCATTACTAAGAATCGAGATGCAACTCTCCCTTCTTCTGTTAACTCACTAACTCCTAATAGTTCTAATTCTAGAAAGGTTCTTAATCTAAAATCTTCTCAATCTATGGAAGTTCTAATCCCTTACTGTCTAACCCTTACAAAGAGGCAAGCTTTCCTTATATACAAAAATGTACCAACTTGAATGTGTTGTCCCCCGTACTAGGGTTTACAAAACTATCTACACCTAGGAGAGTCAGTTGCAAGAGGGTCGGCGTCTAGATCTTTTGCAGAAAGTTGGTCTTGCATTAAATGTGAGTCCATGTTGTCTATGTTGGTGAAGATCGTCTCCTGGAAAGATCTGCAGATCCTTTTGCTGCAGCAGCATTAACTCATCTATCTGCATGTCCATACTCAAACTCCTTTTGAAATCAGTCTTGAATGATCATAATATCATCGTTAATGTTGATCTACCTCCTGCCAATGGTTGCCACAGTTGTCCCTATGACTCACAGCTTCTTCTTTCTCCCCTAGAAGTGCTTCTTTTTGCACGTTGACCGTCTTCTAGAAGCACCATCGAGCTCTCTTACAAATCCGAATGCCATTGCCCGAGTCTATCCATTATCATTTTTTCTCAGAAATAATCCATCTAGTTTGCATTCTGTTGATCTTCCCTTGTAGGAGTAGTCAATCGGTCAAAGGGACCGATGAGTCATTCTTTTGGCTCCTTTTGGTTGGTTGGGCATATGCCATGCGAGCTCCATCAGGCGGTCGAAATGGTTTGATCAATCATCGCATGTCGGTGAGACACCCTTGGTGTCTCCCCAATGCGATTTCATCCTCCAGTGGCTATCGGCAAGACTTCACTTATTCGGCCAGAGGTTGTGGTGAGTCCCTATCAGTCATACCGATATCCTTCTTCGCATGGGGAACTCATCTTTAATGTTGGGGGGACCATCGTTCATCACCATGACCTCATGACGAATCCCCTCTTTTCGCTTGGATTCTCCTCGAGTTCCTTTTCCTTTTTGGCAAGCTCACTTCGTTCTTTCGATGTGACACTGGTAAGTCAGCGGGACGTTTCACCGAAGGCTAAATCTTTGGGTGAGCTTCCTCGTGCTGATGAGACTTATAGCGAGCCTCGATCACTACGCCGATGTCGCCCTTATCACTGTGACTATACCTCATTAGCGAGATTTTACACCGAACGCCCATACTCTCTCCGAAGACATCCTTGTCGGTGGGACCCTTCATAGTCGCCGACTTCTTTTCGTTTCGGCATGACTTTCCATGGTCGGGGAGACATCATGGCGAACTCCCCTCTTTCACCAAACTCTATTGTCGCCAAGACCTTCTCTAGTTGGCAGGACATCCTACCGAACTTGTTGCGTTCATTCTGAGTCTCCCCGATATCCTCCTTTTGGCGTGACTTCACTCGGTCACCAAGACTTCTCTTCGAACTCAAACTACTATGCCGATACCGCCTCACCCTTCGACAGGACTTTACCAGAGAAACATCCTTATGCGCACATCTGGATCCTGCAAAACAAGGTCTCCATTAGTTCTCAAAGGCAAATAAGATATATCATTATTTATCATGCCTCCAATTTTATCAAAAAGAAACACAACTCCGGCGAAGGCGGAAGCAGGACCAAAACTAAAACGGGACGAGAGGGTAAAACTAGACGAATCCTGGAGGAACTGGGATCGAGACAAAATATGACCCAGAAACAACATCCCTCACCCTGAAACTGGCGAGGGTGGAGCCAAAAGAAAATCGGGACTGGGACTGGAGTCGGGATGGGAACGAGCCATGGAAGTAATCACAACTTCCCAGTTCATACCCCGTCCCGGATCCGGGTCCACGAAGGAAACCAAAACGCGTAGGATAGAAACAAACGCCAATGGGGTCAAAATGAAAACCAACCTCCGGCGAAGCACAATAGGGGCGGGGTCGAGACCAAATCCAAAATTGAAACTTCTTCAAAGTTTTAGTTTTGGATTCCATCCCAATCCCGCCTTCGACAAAATACAAAGATGAAAAGGAGAAAGGGTGGAAGAACAACACCCCGCAACAAAAAAAAAGAGGAAAAAGAAAGGAAAGGAACCACGCAGAATTAGGATCGGAATGGAACCCGAACCAGAAACTTTTTCAAGTTTCAAGGTTCGGTTCCCATTTCGGTTCCGAGTCCGCCTGGAACAAAAGAAAAAGACACAAAGGAGGAAAAACCAAAAGCGGCGGAAGCGGGACCATGGACAGAAAAGAAAAACTTGGAAGGAATTCCAAGTTCGGAATCCGATCTGGTTCCAGGCCCATCAAAACAAAAGAAAAGACACCCAGGGCTGCAAACACCCAAGGCACAGGACACAGAACTAACGAAAGACCAACAAAGAAAAAAAAGGGGGGCGGGGTTGGACTCGGGATGGAATCCGAACCAAAAACTTTTTCAAGTTTCTCCTCCTGATTTGAACCCGAACCTGACTCCAAAAAGGAACCAAAGACGAAGGCAAAGAACTGTCAGAACCAGAACCGAGGACGGAACGAGACTAGAACTTGGGAGAAAGAAAGTATTCCAAGTCTAGTATTGGTCTCGGTTTCGCCTTTGACAGAACTTAAAAAGGAAAAGGCCTAAGGCAGAAAACCAAAGGCCAAGGGATAAAACAAAGGGGGGACCCATTTTGATCTAGATTAAAATGGGGTGGTTATGCAAGGCATAACACCTAGATCATGATTTATCTCATTCATATTATAATCTTGCATGATCTTATTATTGTTAAATTTGGTTGCCTTGGGCAACTTCACCAAATTTTGAGAACTTATTTGATCCCCTTAAGAAATGTCATATTAGGACCCCTTAAGACATCGATTTACGGTTTAGGGTGATAGGATGGCTTAAGGGGATCTATGTCTAGTGAGGTCCTAGAAAATGACACATTTCATGAATAAAATTTTAGAAGTTGCAAACCAAATTTCGCTATACCTAGAAAAAATGATGTTTTAGGGTTTAGGGTTTAGAGTTTAGAGTTTAGAGTTTAGGGTTTAGGGTAATAGAATGGCTTAAGGGGATTTATGTAGTAAGGTCCTAGGACAAAATGGCATGGCTTAAGGGAATAAAATTTGGTGGAGTTTACTAAGGCATCCAAATTTCATTTTAAGGTCCTAGGACAAAATGAATGCTCTAGTGTTTAGGCTTAGATTTTAGGAGTTTAGGATTTCCAGGGGTTTAGTAAACTGAAGTTTGGGTGGCCTTTGGAATAATGTACTTGCAAGTTAGTGAACAACATTTTCTTGTGGAACAGTTGATTGAGATAGCTCTTGTTTTGACTGGCCAACCTAGATCATGAAATCGTATTCATATTATAATATTGCACAATCTTATTATTGTTAAATTTGGTTGCCTTGGAAAACTTCACCAAATTTTAAGAACTTATTTGATCACCTTAAGAAATGTCATATTAGGACCCCTTAAGACATCAGTTTACGATTTAGGATAATAGATTGACTAGTTTATGATTTTTTTTAATTTTATGAATAGATTGACTATTTCCGTAATAGAAACACATAATTATGTATTATTAAGATTGAGTTTGATGTATATTTTAACTTGATATTTTATTAAACATTTTTCTCATTAATATTTCCCACTTAAATAAATTTTATGATATAAAATGTATAATAAAATTAGTTAATTATTTTATTTTATTTTGGATTGTTTGGAATTGAAAGAACCTAAAAGAAAGAAAAGAAAAATATTTAGATTCTTTTAGTGTCTAGCTGACTAGTGCAAATTGAGATTTTAGACTAAACTATAAGCCTAATTAACAATTAATTGACTAGAATGAGAGTTAAGATTGTTGAAAGACAAGAGACAACACATGCAAACAAGAAATGGAAACAAGGCATGACTAAGAGAGGTCAAAACATAAAATAGAAATGAATGCAAATATTATCTAATTAAGTGACAATTGGAAATGGATTGTACAAGGATATAGGAATTTGCTAACTAAATTTGCAAACAAACATTGATAATTTATGAATTGTAACTATTCTTTAACATATTGTTTTCTAATCTAATTATAATTTAACGTTGAAAGTAAAGTTTAGCATATTATTTTCTCCATACAATGCAAATGAAATTTAAAACATTTAAGCAATGCAAATGATTTTTTTCCATTATCAAATATTCTTGAACTTGAAATCAAGGTTTTCAAATGCAAAATAATTTCTTTGATTTCAATTTAGGGTTTTAGCAAAAAAAATTATTTGAATTCAATATAGGGTTTCAATCTAAGCCATTAGGGTTTTTAATGTAATTTTTTTGTTTCATTTCAATCTAGGGTTTTCAAATCCAATTTTTTTTGTTTGATTTGAATTTAGGGTTTCAAAAAGCAATTAGGGTTAAATTCAAATACAATTTTTTTATTTTATTTCAATTTAGTTTTGTAAATTTTTTGTTTCCTTTCAATTAGGGTTTAAATGCAATCTTTTTGAGTTTGATTGAAAATTTAGGTTCTCAAAAAGCCAAATTTTGTCTAAGACGTTAATTTACAGTTGATTTTTTCCTTTCTATTCAATATCTTCAGGGTTTCTACTGCATTTTTTCATCTACTTCTACAAATCATCATTTCTACTGTTATATGGAAATAAAATGCATAAAACGCTAAATAAATTGAAAAAAACATGCTAGCACCTATTATTGTATTAAAAATTTCAAGAAAACACGGAAAAACCAAAAAAAATGGGGGTGGAGGTGCACCTGGAGGTCATTATACTATCGTTGTCATCCTCACTAATTTGGGATCTAGTGTTGTTTGTGAAAGAACTGAGTTTCATTTTTAAAAAAAATAAATACTATCTTAAAACGAGATCCCATTTTGCGTCTGTTGGTTCGGGACCCTTTTACATACAAGATCTCGATTTTTAAAAAATGAGATCCCATTTGGAATTTAGGCTCGGGATCCCAAAGCTAAACAAGATCCCATTTTTTTTAAATCGGGATCCCTTTTTGCAATGCTGATTTTGCTTTTTTGGCTAAGGCAAAAACTTCCACGTTTCGTGGACTCAACTTCTTGCACTTACCTAGTGTTGTAGCCCAAGATGGAAGGAGGAAGATGAGAGAGTAGCCCCTATGGATGTAGATGAAGAATTTGCAACAAAGACATGCCATGAGGATGGCATGGAGAAAAAGGAAGACAAGAACCAAGTGAGCAACAAAGAGGTTGTAGCAAATGGTGAAGGTGAAGAATATTTTTTGGCACAAATTTTAGTGATAGAGGGTGAATAGTTTGAGAAGATTGTAGGGAATGAAGGAGAGAAATATGTTGCAGCAGTTGAAGACAACATCATAGCAAAGGATGTTGTAGACGTTGTGGAAAAGAAAGAGGTAAATGTAGGTTTTAAATTTTTTGTAAAAGTGGAAGTAGAAGATACAATTATAGAATTGTGCGTAGATGTTGTGTGGTTGTGTATAGAAATGGTAGAGGATGTTGTAGATGGATGTTGGTGGAGGTGGTCAATATGCGGTGGGTAAAAACCCACGAAAGAGGAGAAGAATGGAGAGTTTCTTTGGTGGAGGAAGACGGTCTATGGTGGACATGAGTCCACGAGAGGGTTCAAAAGAATGTAGAGAAAAGCTACTAGAGGAGAGTGATAGTTGTTCTAATGAAGTGCTAGAAAAAGAGAAAGAAAGATTGATCTCAAGCACTTTGGACAGCGATGGAGTTTTCCACAAGTTGGTTGCAACCTAGAAGAGTAGTTTGACTGCACAACTCACCTTTGTGAGCCTATGCTCACAAATTTTTCTACTTGGCATGTCTAATGCAGGAGCATCTAGGGAATGAGAAATCTGCATCAATTAAAGACATTGGAATTTTATTATTTTTATCGTTTTTGGTTTTGGTGGATGATGGTGGAGGAGATTGAATAGTTTGTTTTGTCATTGACTAACAAACATCATATTTTGTTATATATTTTGAAGCAGGCATTTCAAATATTTTAATTTTTTCATCCAGCATTGGAGGTAATTAAAATGAGTCTTTAGCATATGGATAAAATTTGAATGAACACTAATTTGAAAATAATAAAATCAATTTTATTATGAAGCATGCAGGAGTATGAGTTAAAAATTTAAATGCAACATGAGAATTTGAAAAGAGGCGACCTAGAAAATGGAGAGGGGCAGTGTGGATGTGTGAAAACTCAGGAAATGATGTGGGAAGAAAATATGTAGCCACAAACAAGAAAATTAAAAGGGGAGATAAAACAAAAATTGCCATGAATGAAGAAGAGGAAAGGATGCCAGAGTTTACAAATCAAGAATGGTAGATTGGTGTTAAAAAGAACTACCATGTAGGCACAAAGGTGGGCACACATCTAGGAAAAGAAGCAATGAGGTTGTATAGAAGGATGGAGAATGAGATAAGATGTAGTTTTAGATTTAAAAAGATATTAAGAGTTTATATATTGAATATATGTGAAAGAATAGTCTAAATATATAGACCTGTGAATGAAATCTTTTAAATTATTTATTTAATTCTTTATAAAATAGTAGAGATAGTATGATTAAAAATAAGAGTTTTTATTACCCTACTAATATAAGTTGAATAGAAATATTCTAATTCACTCATGAAAATAAATAGAATATCGATGCAGATTAATGATATTATTACCCTATTTATGCTCTTATCATAAATTTATGTATTGAAGTAGATATGGTTATAATTGATGATATTGGTTAAGTGCAATGTTAAAAATTTAGAATATCTAATTAAACACTTAAATTGAACTTCAGGTGAGGGGAAGTAAATTCAACATGGTATGAACTTGAGTAAACCTTGGAGGAAGTCAGGAGGTGTCAAATCCTTCTGAAAATCCAATGGCTAAATTGGATCAAATTTTGTCTATATTAAATGAAACAAAGGAAAGGCTTGGTATCCTGGAGCAAAAAGTTAGGGGCCAAAGTAAATCAAAAGGAGAAAATGAGGCAACCCAAGAAGGTGAAGATGAAAATAGACATGATCGTAGTACTCATAGTGAGTGAGGGGAAAATAATATTGACACTAGAACTAATAATGAAAGGAAGAATCAGCTAGCTCTTGAGTTGTCAAGAGATATAAAAAAGGTAACACCACCCAAGTTTGATGGGCTAGTGAGTGGATATTTTATGAAAGCTTGGCTCACAAAGATGGAAAATTATTTTGAAATTAGAAACTACTCTAAAGTAACTAAGGTAGTTTGGGGTGTCTATTAGTTAGCAAGTGAAGAATCCATATAGTGGATGAATAAGAAAATGGAATTGAGGTTAAGCTCCTTAAGTTTAACATGGGACCAATTAATTTGTTGTCTTTTTTAGACAAAGGTGGTTACCTCAAATTTTCTTTGACCAAAAGCTTACAAACTTTCAAAATTTGTATCAAGGAGATATGTTTGTGGTAGAGTATTGGGATAAATTTACACATATTTTAAAATACATACCCCAATACTAGAAGGATGGAAGGTTTAGAATTAGGAAATTCATCATGAAACTTAATTCCCAAATAGGTGGGGAAGTTGATATGCATGGTCCAACCACTATGGGTCAAGTATTTGAGAAAGTTATAAAGCAAGAGAAAAAATGGAATTCAATCTTTTCCTATTGCAAGAGGAATCATAAAATTTATAATTGGTCACAATCTTCTCAACCTTTTAAGAAGAGAAATAATATGCAGGAAGAAAGAAGGAAAAATAACAAGGGATTAGAAATAATCAGAATGAGTCTAAGAATGAGAAGAAAAATAACAACAATCCCAAGAGGAATGGTGATAATTTTGGTAAACCTTTTAAAAAATTGGGATGTTTCTCTTATGGAGGTGATCACTATGCAAACTAGTGCCCAAACAAGAACCAAGGAGCTCAACAACGAGGAAACCTTTTACCTACCCAACAAGCAGCCTTCCAACAAAGGATTCATGTAGCCTTAGACAACTATCAAGTGAAGTACCAAATTACTCCCATAGAGACAATATGAACTTTATTTAGAGTTCTTATTTCTATTTTGTTTGATATTGGTGCACCAAGAGTGTTAAGTAAATTTCTTAGAAGAGCTATATTTATGGCTAAACCCTAGTCAGTTGAATATGTTAACCAAATAAAACCTCAAGTAGGGCAATGCCTATTTGAAGCCAGAGTTGACCTTCCAATTTTCTCAACTGAAGTGAACCTGTATGTAGCATCTTTAGGTTCCTATGATGTTGTCCTAGGGATAAATTGGCTATGGCGACATAGGGCCAAAGTGGATTATTTTGCAAAAACATTAGAGTGTCTAGAAGACTTAGGAAACAAGATCTTCCTTCAAGGCACTCAAAGAGAATTCAATATTAGACAAATCTATGCCATGCAACTCAAAAGGGCCAAGCAAAAAGGGTGCCAACCCTTTGCAAACAAGATGGAGAAACAAGAAGAATTCAAAGATCTTATCTTCTAGATAATCTAATGTTTTTTGAATCTCAAAAGCTTCATGGGATTGGAGAAGATCTTGATGATCGAAGATAACCCATTGTGGATAATTATCCCTTCCTTCAATATTTTCAGGATGCTTTTCCAGATGAACTCCTTGGGTTACCCTCGAAAAGATCTTTCAATTTCTCCATCGATATAATTCCTAGTTCTAAACCAATATCAAAAGCACCATACCATATGACCACTACGAATTTGATGGAACTTAAGGCTCAATTGTAAGAATATTGGTAAAAGGATTAATTAGAGCTAGTGTTTCACATTGGGGAGCACCAGTAATCTTTGTCAAAAAAAGATGGTACCTTACGTCTATGCATGGATTATTGTATGCTTAAAAAAGCATCAATAAATAATAAGTATCCTTTACCATGTATTGATTATCTTTTTTATCAAATGTGTGGAGAAAAAATATTTTCAAAGATCGATTTATGATCTAGTTATCATCAGTTAAGATTGAAAAATGAAGACATTCATAATAGATTTCAAAACAAGGTATGGACACTATGAATTCATAGTTTTGCCTTTTGGACTTACAAATTCCCTAGAAATATTCTTGAACTTGATGAATAGTTTCTTCAGAGATTGCTTGGATAGATTTATTTTGATGTTTTTAGATGACATTCTTATATACTTTAAGAATGAGGAAGAACATTTCCAACATCTTTTTTTTCCAACATTTGAGGGGGAAAAAACTATATGGGAAGCTTTCCAAATGTACTTTCTTTCAAAAATAAGTATGATATATGGGTCATATAATCTCAGTAGAAGGAATCATAATAGACCCATTGAAGATCAAAGCCATTCTTAAATAGCCAACTTTAAAAAATGTGTATAAAGAGCACAATTTTATGGGGTTAGTAGGTTATTATAGAAAGTTTGGGTCAAAATTTTCTAAGATTGCCCACCTTATCACTTATCTTCACAGAAAAGGAAAACACTTTAACAGTTGGTAAGAAAAATGTCCAGAGGCATTTGATCAGTTTAAAGAGAAGTTGACTACGACTCTAATATTGAAGGTTCTTGATTTGAAAGGTTATTTTATTGTAATCATTGATGTCTCAGGAAAAGGATTAGGCGGTGTGCTTATGAAAGAAGGGTGAGTGATAGCCTATGAGTCAATAAATTTAAATTCATATGAACATAATTATGCTCCTCATTACCTAGAATTGGTAGCAATTGTTCATTCTTTGTAAATGTGGCAGCACTACTTGTTGGGAAATCCTTTTGAACTTAAGTTAGACCATCAAGGTCTTAAATACTTATTCTCCCAATCACATCTCAATGCTCGACAAAGAATATGGTTGGAATCAATATCTTACTATGACTTTGAGATAAGTTACATTAAAGGCAAAGAAAAACAAGTGGAAAATGCCTTGAGTCATTGGAGACATATTTCCTCAATAGTTTCAATCCATAAATAAATTTTAAGGACCAAGTTTTACAAAAATATATAGTAGATGAATATTATGAATAGGTTAAGGAAGCTCTCTAAGTCAATCCTCAAGAATCGAGGTATGATGGGTTTTATTTTGAACCAGGTATAAAGGATGAATGTATGTTTCAAACTCTAAGGAATGTTTCAAACTCTGAGGAGTTAAAAAAATTTGTGTGGAAAGAGGTTCATTATGCACCATATTTAGGACACTTGAGAGTGACAAAACTCCTAGAAGATGTAAAACCACTTTATTTCTAGAAAGTAATGAAGAATGACACTACAATATTTGTGGAAGGATGTCTAGAATGCCAAAGAGAAGGTTGAACATCAACACCCAGTAGCACTTTTGTACCCTCATAAAATTATAGATTGGAAATGGAAATTCATTAGTATGGATTCTATGCAAGGACTCCCTATGTCTCAAAATAGACATAATGTTATTTTAGCAGTGGTGGATAAACTCACCAAGGTAGCCCATTTTATACCTAGAAATTTAATGGATGGAGCATCAATAATAGCTCATAAGTTTGTCCAAGAAATACATTTTACAACACTAAAATAAGGTACAATTAAGTCCATTTTAACTAGAAGGGCCCAAACAAGTGAGAAAATGTAAAGGGATACATTTTATGTCACTACAAAAACAAAAGTGTATTGTAATATTTATTCAGTAAAGGTAATTTCTATAGTCTAGGCTAAGAAAGAAATGAATAAATAAATTGAATTAGAATAATTCCATTAGAAAATTTATAAATAAATATTTATACAAACATCAACTTATATTATTAAATTAGATGAAGAGTTAGCTTAAATTTAAAAAGAATTGAATGAATATTTTAAAATTCTTTTTAAATAACTCATGATGCCAATATCATTTTTATTTTTTAACATTTTATTTAGCACATATTGAAGCTATAACACTTGGCATGAAGTGGAAGAGAATCTCACCATTTATAATGGTGTAAGAAGGATTTATGAGAGTGTAAGGGATGTAAGAAAGCATATTTGACTAGAGGTAAGTGTTGGAAATAGGATGCCATTTAATTGCAATCCTAAACATTATTTATTTCATGTGTCTCCTAAGTCCTTGGAAAGTGTTCTCAAACACTAGGATTAGAGAGAGATTAATTTTGGATGAAATAATCATGTTTATTGACATTTGTAATTAATTCTAAATGATAGGAGCATGTGAGGGCATCCAAGATGAGTTCCTAAATAATAGGAGCACATGGGTACCCAGCTTAAAGGTGAACCCACTTTGAGTTTAGTTAACTATTTGGAGTAGGAGATAACACTTTTGAATGCATGTAAAGATCCTAAGAGTTAGTGTTTTGATGTTTACATGCATGAAGTTCAATTCAATTTAGTTTAGTTCAGTTCAGTTATCTTCAGTTAATTTTAGTTGAATGCTAGTTGACTTCGGTTAACTTGGAATGCAATGACTAATGACTTGAGTCGATGATGTAACAAGTGACTTCCTTCATTATCAGGACAATTCTTGCATGAATGGTGAGAGAGATGTTTCATTAATAGAAATGACTTGGACCTGACTTTAGGCACCCAAGTTATTTCTGAATTAACCTTGGCGCAGCGAAGATATTTTGTAGCCCACGGCGGGCCCATTCTTGGTGCCAACTTTGGAGGATAAGCCTTTGAAGATATTTACGTATCAGCGTTGAGTTAGCACTGAAATGGGATGCCCAATTGGATGGTAGATGATTTTGACACTGTTCTCAAGTAATAAACTCTACTCTGCAAGAGATAGGGGCGACTTTAGAAAGATAGGATTGAGCTGCACTGTAACCTTTGGAGCCTATGCTGTTTGGTCATTTGTATATACTGGGCATGTTGGCAGAGTTTCATCAGTTTCTACTGCAGTTGTGAAGAAGATTTGGTGAAGGAAAAGAAGCTATCCTTGCCAAGAATTGAGCTATTGTAATCTACTTGTGTTCAAATACACATCCTTGGTGGAGTTTTTCTAAAGGGTTTCTCCACGATATATGCTGTGTAATATTTCTAATATCCGCTTCCAATTCTACAACTTTTGTCTTCATTCTACAAATGGTAAAATAGATTAATCAGATAATCACCCAAAAAGAATCTATAACAAAGGAAAGCATATTTAGATTAGAAATCTTAAAGTTTTACAAAGTATTAAGCTACATAAATACCTCAATTTTTAACATTTGGTATCGGAGCTGAGGTTGGGTAGAGTATTGGGATGCCTTTCTCTTAAAAGATTGGAGTTTTTTGGCTGTAGTGGGAGCTTTTACTTATTTTTTATTACTAATTTTGGAAAATAAGTTTGTTACATTTGGTATATATCTACTTTAGAGGATGGTTATCACGCAATATTAGGAGCTTGATTCGTTGCAAATTTGGTGTGGAGCTTACATACAAATGTGTTTTGACAAAATCATGATGCTGAAGTGGGATGTCTAACATCATGGTTCAGCAAGTATCGGCAATGAAGTGACTTTGGTCAGGTGATGGTTTTGTTATTATGTCGCATACTCTGATTAGCTGCTTAGAGTTGTGGCATGCACGTTATGATACAATTTGATCATGAGGAAATGTCTCAAATTCCATATG
Source organism: Sequoia sempervirens (assembly GCA_007258455.2). Classification (NCBI taxonomy): domain Eukaryota; kingdom Viridiplantae; phylum Streptophyta; class Pinopsida; order Cupressales; family Cupressaceae; genus Sequoia; species Sequoia sempervirens. Next base: position 438,668,218 of record VDFB02000015.1, read on the forward strand.
CTTTTGATAATGATGGCTTCATGCGATTTCATACGTATAGCCTCAAGATCACGCTTTAAAGGATCTTTGGTAGACATAGAGATCTTCGAAGATGATGGTAGTCACAGCCATGCATCAAAGCATCATGGTCTGTTGAGTTGTTATGCGATATGGATGCACTAACAGGCATATTTCAGTGATTTGGGGATGTTTTCTTGGTTTGGCGTGGTTGCTATTAGTGTCATGGTTTACTCTTTGCTGTATTTAGATTTTGGTATGACCTTCGAGACTAGGATGTTTATGTGCATGTTATGGTATGTGATCTCCTAGGAGGAGATAGTTAGACCATGATGCCAGTATGTTTATGTTCAAGATTGGAGCTTTGACATTGATCTTGTGTAGTTCTCTTAAGTATTGGGTATAATAATCATTTGCTTGATTACTTCATGATGGTTTTATGTTGCATTTAGAGTTTGGCATGAATTGGTTGGTTAGACATCCTCATGGATACTTGGAGAAATAAGTGAGGCTTGAGTTATCTTATGGCAAGAGATATATGTTGGAATAGTTACTAGCAAGAAAAGTTATTTTCAAATGTAAAAGACCGGTGATCTCTACACCTGGTCAACATGAGTTCAACACACTGGACAGCCCAATGCAAGGCCCAAAGAGGCGCTTGATACAGAGACTCTGGGAAAGGTATTGCTTTTAATTAAAGTGTAAGTTAAAATTGAATGTGATAGTTGAGTGCTATGTGCTAGCTGCAACTGGTGTATCATGCTTTGTATCAAGCATGTTGGATGTTGGCATCACCAGTGACAATGGCTGGGAGGAAGGTATTAATCGAGAAAGTTGACACTTTAATTAATGCTATAGATTATCTTATGAAACCAGATAAGTTCTCTTGATTTTAATCATTTGCTTGGAAGCTTCATGATTATGCAGGTTGCATTTGAAGTTGGCAAGGATTGATTAGTTGGTGGTAATGGCCATTATTCTTTAAGTTATGTACTTGATTTATATAATGATCCTGGTTAGAATAATTAAATGTATAATGTCAAGGGAATGTTGAAATAGGATGCTATTTACTCACAATTACAATATTATTTATTTTCATGTGTCTCCTAAGTTCCGAAAGTGTTCCAACACTAGGATTAGAAAGAGATTAAATTAAAATGAAATAAAAATGTAAATTGAAATTTGTAATTATTCCTAAATGATAGGAACATGTGGGGGCACCCAAGAAAAGCTCCTACAAAATAGAAGCACATGGGGCACCTACATGGAAGGAACCCACTTTGAGTTCAGTTTTTTTAAATTATTTGAGCAAGATATATCACTTCAATGGCCAGAAGATCCTAGGAGTTAGGGTTTGGCGTTTTACATGCATGAAGTTCAGCTTTTAGTTTAGTTCAAAATCAATTAGTTTAGCGAATCTCAGTCAGCTATGGTTTGTGGATAATCTTTATAGTTTTAGTTGAATGCTAGTTGACTCTTTAACTTGGAATGCATCATGACTTGAGTTGCAGCGATGAGCACAGGGACCACTTTCGGGCTATCAGGGATGACCATTCATGCATGAATGGTGTTGAGAAATGTTTCAGTTAATTGGAAATGACTTGGACCCAACTTGGGCACCCACGTTGGCTTCTTAGAATTAACTCCTTTGCATGGTAATATATTTCGGAAGGCTAAGTTAAGTGGGTCCACTCTTGGGCACCTACTTTTAGGATGAAGCCTTGAAGATATTTACAAAATAAAGGTTTAGTTTGGGAAACCCATAAATGGATGAAATCACATGTTTTTGGCATCGTTTCTCGTAAGAGAACTCACTTGCAAGAAGATAGCGCATCTTTTGTGAGGAGATAGGTGGATTGAGCTTTTGTAATTGTAACTCTTTTGGAGTTTACAAAGTTGTTTATTGCCTATTTATCTCAAGCAAGTTGAAGAGAGTTTGTATCAATTTCTGTATTGGTGTTGCAAGAAGATTTGGTGAAGGAAAAAGAAGGCCTCACAAAGAATTGGAGTCATTGTAATCTATTCTTTAGATTTGAATACAGATTTAATTTCTGGTGGTTTTCTCAAAAGGGTTTCTCCACCAGATAGCCAGTAACTTCTAACAATCACCTAATCTTCTACAACCTCCTATCTTCATTCTACAAATGATGAAATGAATTAACTGACAATCACCATAAGAATCCGTAGTTAAAGAATGTTAATATTTAGATCCTAAGTATAATAGTTTTAAAGCATTAGGTTGCTATACACTTCAATTTTCAACATTACAAAATGTTGGAAATAGGATGCCATTTAATTACAATCCTAAACATTATTTATTTCATGTCTCCTAAGTCCTTGGAAAGTGTTCTCAAACACTAGGATTAGAGAGATTAATTTTGGATGAAATAATCATGTTAATTGACATTTGTAATTAATTCTAAATAATAGGAGCATGTGAGGGTGTCCAAGATGAGTTCTCAAACACATTGTGAGCACATGGGGGCCCCCACATGAAGGTGGAACCCACCTGGAGTTTGCAGCACTAACTATTTGAGTAAGAGATAACACTTTGGAATGTATGTAAAGATCCCTAAGAGTTGGCAAGGTTTTGATGTTCATATGCATGAAGCTCCCACCCTAGTTTAATCTATATCACTTAGTTCATTTAGTTCATTTCAGCTTTAGTTCGCCTCAAATTAGTTTAGTTCACTAATCAGTTTTAGTTCAATTATGGTTCAATATCTTTTAGCTAATAGTTGAATGCTAGTTGACTTCAGTTAACTTGGAATGCATGACTAATGACTTGATTTGCATGACAGATAACAAGTGACTTCCTTCAATTAACAGGGGATGACCATTCTTGCATGAATGGTGAAGAGAAATGTTTATGTTAACAGAAAATGACGTGGACCCACTTTGGGCACCCAAGTTGGCTTCTTGGAATTAACTCCTTTGCATGTTAAGATATTTTAGAAGGCTGAGTTAAGTTGGCCCATTCTTGGGCGCTAACTTTGAGGATAAGCCTTGAAGATATTTACAGAATAAAGGTTGAGTTAGTACTTCAGTTTGGGATACCCAAATGGACGAAGGAGATGATTTGACATTGTTCTTCATGGTTAAACTCTACTTGCAAGAGATAGGTGTACCTTTTAGGAGATAGGGATTAAGCTTTGTAATTGTAACTCTTTTGGAGTTTACAAAGTTATTTATTGCCTATATATCTCAAGCAAGTTGAAGAGAGTTTGTATCAATTTGTATTGCAGGTTGTGAAGAAGATTTGGTGAAGGAAAAAGAAGCATTCTCAAGCAAGAATTGGAGCCATTGTAATCTACTTCAGAGATTAAATAATACATTGATTCTTGGTGGAGTTTTTTCCCGAAAGGTTTTCTCCACGGTAGATGCTTGTGTAATCTTTATAATATCCTGTCTAATTCTTCTACAACTTCTGTCTTCATTCTACAAATGGTAAAATGGATTAATAAGATAATCACCCACAAAGAATCTGTAACAAAGGAAAGCATATTTAGATCAACAATCTTAAAGTTTTACAAAGTATTAAGCTATATAAACACCTCAATTTTCAGCAGTAAGAAGTGGGTAGCCTTTTTTTAAAAAAAGGAGTTAATACTTTATCTTCTAATGGGTCATTTTTATCCATTTATGAAGTTGGACGAAAATCCATTTTAATTTATGAAACAACTTAATATATTATTTGAGGAAAATATGGAGGAAGACTATAACACATGGCATATTATTCTATGGGAGTTACAAGGTATATTCTATGATAATTTTATGACATATCTTATGACAAATTTTATGATAGAAGATAATGATATTTGAAGCATATTCTATGACAACATGAGAGTTACATGTTTGTAATAAAAAAATATTTTATTTTTTTTCAACTCTAAAATTATCCTCTATCTTCTATAAATTGAGATTGCTTTATGCATTTGGTATGTTTTTGGATTTTTTATCTTTTTATCTTTGAAATTTTGCAGAAAATTATTTGAAGAAGGATGTTGGATTCAAGCCAATATTTTGCAAGAAAATGACAGAAATAACTAAGAAGGAAAAAAAGGGTTTTGAAGATCTTCATCAAGAATGAAAAAGAAAGATTATAATAACTTGATTAAATAGAAGATTTAATAATTCAAGAGAATCCTTCGATTAAGATAATGAAGAAATATTTAATATAATTATCACGATAAAATATGGTAGTCTTAGGGAGGATTGGACTTGTACCTGACTAGTTGTGTGAAATTCAAGGAAGGGTACAAGATCTTTTGGACTTTTAAAAAACCCTTGGTCAGTATTTTGGGTGTGTTGTGGTTTTTCTTTAGGTGACTCAGGACCCAAATTGGTCTTATTGAGTTGAAGTCTCTAGCCTCAACATATATTATTTTATTCCTGTCATCATTTGGCCTGTATGGCCATTATGTTACCCATTCTATGAAGGATGGAGGCATGGTTCATAGAGACATGTGAAAATTTCTTTAAAAAAAGGAAGCCCAGAGGATAGAAGGTTTTGCTCTCCACATTAATGGGCTTTTCGTTAGTCATCTCATTAGAGGAGGTTTCATGGGGCTTTGCACCCCTGCTCATAAATGCCCAAGGTAAGCAAAGCCACCAAAAATTAACAGAGCATGAAATAAATTAACACAAGCCATAAAAAACACACAAAACAATGCTGCCATGTCGAAGGCAATGAATCTAGAAAAATAAAAAGGATGTACGAGACACCCATGTCGGAACTAACCTTCGTGGGGGAGGGCTTTGCCTCCCTCACCCACCACCACAATTTGCAGACACCTAGATCACCTTCCACGTGCGCTTCAAGCCTCCAACTTTCCACAAAAAGTGTTTTCACATACATCCAATTAAATATTTAATATATTTAATTAAATTTTTTTTTATAATTTTTCATAATCAATCCAAGCTTGAGGCAGGGGGCCTAGCTCAATTGTCTAAATCATCCTTTTGCAAGAAAGAAGTCACGAGGTCTAGTCTCCCTAGTTCTAGTGGTACCAGAGGGTGTGTCGTGCAAGAATCAATGGTCGCATGAAAAAAGTTTACCAAGCACATTACAGTTTATAGGGGCTACTCGATTCTTGTAGTCTAAAAATAATAATAATAATCAATCCAAGCTCTAAATATTTGTATTCTTCAAAATCATATCCATGAGTCTTAGTTGAAGCATGTGCATAAGTTCAAGTTTGTACAAGTAGATTTGAACCCAAACATGGTACAATAAGAGTCACAAGTCAACAAATAGAGCACAAAAATCTAACATCTTAGTGATGCATTTTCCAAAAGTCACATGTCAACAAATAGAGCACAAAAATCCAACACCTTGATGAATGCATTTTCCATCTTAGTCAAAGGCACATGTCAACAAATAGAGCACAAAAATCCAACACCTTGGTGAATGCATTTTTCCAAAAGTCAAAGTCACATGTCAACTAATAGAGCACAAAAATCCAACACCTTGATGAATGAATTTTTCAAAAGTCAAAGCCACTTGTCAACAAATAGAGCACGAAAATCCAACAACTTGATGAATGCATTTTCCAAAAGTCAAAGTCACATGTGAACAAATAGAACACAAAAATCTAAAACCTTGGCGAATACATCTTCAAATAGTTCAAGCATGTGCACAAGTTTAGGTTTGCACAAGTATATTTGAACACAAACATAGTACAATAAGAGTCACAAGTCACCAAATAGAGCACAAAAATCGAACAATGTGGTGAATGCATTTTCCAAAAGTTAAAGTCGCATGTCAACAAATAAAGCACAAAAATCCAACACCTTGATGAATGCATTTTCCAAAAGTCAAAGTCGCATGTCAACAAATAGAGCACAAAAATCTAAAACATTAGCAAATACATCTTAATATAATTGATATAACAAATCAACAATAAAACACAAAAATATCAAAATTCTTAAACACAAAAAAAAAACCAAAACAAAAACAAAACAAACCTATAATAAAATCAAAGCACAATACCATTACAATTAATTTATTTAATTCTTCACATTTAATTATTTTAATGAATATTCCATTATATTTATTCAAATTAACCTATATTTAATTGAAGAAAACGACTTTACTTTATTTATACTAGTAGCGAATGCTACTAACCTATATATAATACGTCAAGATATATCTATCTTGAGGCGTCTATTACATGCACTTTTATTTGAAAAATTAATAAAAATAGACGCTTTGAAAAGAATATCTCTCGACGTATTATATATATATATATTTCCTAAGCTTTTATTTGTGACACCTAGCATAAAGACAAAACATTATCAGTGAGAGAATCAAGCATCTAAATGCCAAGTCTTCCTGGAATTTAGGAGAAGGAAGAAGACTTTTGTGATTAATACTTATACATACCTCCAACCTTATCCCCAGCGGTGTTACCAACCAGATTCTTATTCCCCGTGGACGTGGACAAATTCATTCTTTATGGTCAAAAGGGAAAGTTGAAGACAGACAGGGACCGTTACTCTAAACTATTGCAACTGTCTTCTCTTTGTCGTCCACAAACAAAAGCAATAAAATGACCCCAGCCGCGGAGACTCGACAATAGCGTGTAGGACCCACCTTCCACGTCACACGTGTCCTTTAACTTTCTTTCTTCTTTAGTTGGTGGTGTGAACAAAAGCAGTCCTAGGACATCATGGCTCCACACTTGGATAGACTTAATAATTTATTCCAACTTTTTAAAGATATTTGCTTGGTACAAAGTTTCTAGATGCGGGAA
>VDFB02000015.1:438675069-438726559 GCA_007258455.2 Sequoia sempervirens
ACTTAATCCAGATTAGAAGAGGATTATGGAGGATGTGACAAGGAGAGAGAAAAATGAAGAATTTAAAATTGATTTTATTCAAAAAGGTCAAATGACTAAATTAAGTAAATTGATATGTTTATTTAATTTAGAGAGGAAAAGGTGTAAGGTAAAGTATTTAATTGTTGAATTAAATACTTTAGGGACCTTAGGCAGAAGGTGAAATATTAATTAAGTAAATCGTTTGATTAATATTGATGAAATAGATGAATAAGGTAGATGAGTTTGACCATGTGGGAGTGGTCAAATTTGGATGTATACAATTTTAAATACAAGTTGTTGGTTTAGATCATGTCTTTGACTCCTCTTTTCAACTATGAATATATGTGATAATCATTTTATGTCATTAGATGAATTGTTCAGATCTTTATCTTTGATTCTGTTATTCTGTAACATAGCAGATTGTTGACCGGGCTTTTGAATATAATCCCAAAGGATAGATCTACCGTGCCCTTATCTATATCTTGGAACATCACCTTAGTTAGATTTTCATTTTATATATCCGCTTTCTTTTCCCATTTAGAACCCCAATTAGAGAAGAAGCCAACTTCTTTAAAAATCCAGAGGTCACTCAATTTAGCATAATTGGTTCCCCCATTAACTGAGTTTCCCATAAAGGTTGTTACCTTGCCAATTTTTTGCATCAATAATTATTAGTTATTACATTCATTATATTATATTTAAATTATTAATTCTATTTAATATTATATAATAGATAAATAAAATTATAAATTATATTAATACTATTTTATATTATTAAAATAATACTTTTATATGATTATATTATATTTAAATTACTAATCAATAATAGATATCATTTAAAGTCTATTTAATACTATATAATAAATAATAAATTAATTTAATATTATTTTGTATTTATAGAAATAATATTTATTTTAGTTAATAGTTAAATTTGTAAAAATGTATAGATATAATAGAACAATTTATATTATATATTAAACTTAATATGGTTGTTGGATATAAAATCAAAGCTAATGTAATTCATTTAGAATTTGATTATCAACACAAAAAATTCATTAGAAAGGTGTGAGGTTGTATGGGCCTTAGGAGGACTTGACCTCATATTGTATCAATATTTAAGAACATATAATCAAAATAGTACCTTAATTGTGAAAAGGTTGTATGTGATACTAAAGCAAAACAAGAATGTGTATAAGGAAAATAATGGCATAGTGTAATTTAAGACTCCCATAGGTCAGAAACAAGTACAAATAAGAGATGTAAGAAAGAAGGTACAATAGATCAATAGCAATGGAGTGAAACCAACAAATATTTTGTAGTTTCATACATATTCAATGAAAATGAAACGTCATACAATTTACAATTAGTTTCCTTCCTTGGCACTCTTTCCACTATTAAATCCAACTAACCAATTAGTACAATTATGAATGACATGTCCAATATCGTAGTTACTAATATTTTATATTTAATCCCTTAGACATCTTCTATCGTGAAGAGTATAAGGGGATAAGAGCACTAAAGGACATTGCATATGTGACCAAAATGAAAAATATGATTATACTTGTCATTTATAAATAATTCAATATTTTGTACAAACTATTAACCATTGTAAAGATTTATAAAAGGTATAGCCACCATACTAGGTGTCAAGGTCTAAGACAACATCTTTGTTGATGTGTTAATTACGAATTGCTCCACACATCTCCACGTGGATATATACTTGCAAGATTTTAGTATCATACCTCAATCTCCCTATCTCTCTATCTCTTGACATCTCCTTCCATATTTATCACTCCCTCTCTATCTATTGAGTTATCTCTCTCTCTCTCTCTCATCTCCCTCTCATTCCTCTTTATATATCATTCTATCTATATCTTTCTCTACCTCTATCTACTTATCTCTTTATCTCTCTCTATCAGTCTATTTCTTTACCTAACTTTATCTATCTCTCTATATCACCCTCTAACTACATCTCTCCCTCTCTCCCTCTCCCCCTCCTTCTCCCTCTCTATATATTGAGCTATCTCTCCCTCTATCCCCTATTCTTCTCTCTCTCCCTCTCTCTCTCTCTCACCATCTCTTCCTTTTTTCTCATTCCTTATCCCCCTATCTATCTCTTTATCTCTACCTCTCTCTCTCCATTTCTCTTCCCATATATGTATACACACACAAACTCACACACACATATATGTATATGTTTATGTATGTATATGTATATCTACACAAACACACACACACACACACATAGATGATCACACAATACTGGTTTATAATTTTTGGCCAAATTGGACACTAAAATATTTTTTTCTAACTAAATCTTCACTTTTGGGAACCTATAGCTGCTAAACTATGAGGAATTTGAAGATGATGCAAAATAGTGATTTGTGACATTTTCTCTGTAGATTCTAAATATATTTTTTTCAAAATTTTTGGAATTAGATTGCACTTATTTTTCCATCTCCTTTGAAAACTATTTTTTTTTAGTAAGCATAATTTTTAAGGAGTGACACTCACCATATAACACAACTTTTTTTCCATGAAGGATAAAATTCTAATTGTTTCAAATTTAGATTTTTAACTACAATATCTAGTGCTTCCAATTGGTTTGATAGTGTTTATTGAATATTTTTTCTTTAATTAAATATCAAAGTCAAACCAATTACAATTTAGACATAGGTGGACTGTATAACATGTAACTTTTTTTGTATATATCGAAATTCAATTTTCTTTTCTTGGATCAAGGACTTCAATATCTGATGCACTCATATTTTTCAATTTTTTTTTTGGATAATTTGCTATTTTTCCACATGTGCAAAATAAAGAGCTTTATTTTTGGTGAAAAACCTATGTTTAATAAAACTAAAAAAATAAATACATAATAAAACCAAAACATATTAAAATTATATTTGTTGGATAGATCATTCTGAGGACTACTATCATCTAGTTGGGTTTGTGAAGTCTCCTCCATTTTCATCCTCAACTCGAGCTTTAAAGCGCAAATTTCTATACTTTTTTGGTGCCAAAGGGTGAGAAGTGGGAAAAAGGGGGCTTCGGGAGAACCGGGGTTCATTCGAACCCCCTTTCAAAAAGTATTTTATTTGTGTTTTTTGGTGAGAATTGTGGGAACTTCATTTAATTTGTTTGCTCGAACTAGGGTTCATTCGAACCCTTTTTTGGTTCACTCAAACCAAAAGGTTCATTTGAACCCCAAAAACCAAAAGTTTTTGCATGGGGTCATTTTTTGCAACTTTTCCTTCCTCACTCGAATTGTAAACCCCTTTTGTGGGTTTACCCATATATACATATATATATATGTGTGTGTGTGTGTGTGTATGTATATACATACATATATACACACACATATATATACTATACATATATATGATTTATATATGTCCACTATATTATATATGTGTATATATATATATATATATATATATATATACACTATACATATATATATATATATATATATATATATATATATATATACATATATATATATACTCTATATATATATATATACTATATATATATATATATATATATATATATATACATACAAAATATTACATATATATACATACATATACATACATATATATACATTTTTACATACTATACACTTCTATATATATCACCTCTTTCTCCCTCTCTCTCTCTATCTCTATTTCTATCTCCCTGCCCTCTCCATCTTTGTTGTCCAATCTCTGCTTTTTATTTTTATCTGTTTATTCTCTCTCTCTCCCTCTTCTCCTCTCTCTGTATCTCCTAATGTATCTCTGTATCTGGATCTGTCATTATATATCACCATCTATGTCTCTCACCATCTCTCCCCTCTCTCTCTCTGCTCTCTAAAACAACCCTCTCTCTCTCCCTCTCTCCATATGTTGCAAGACACATAAAATGATTTCTATTGTGGTATTGAGCATGATTATCTTCTACCCACACTACCCAGCGGTTTAGGGTTTGATTCGCTTGTGTTTGGATTATGGAAGTGGATTGCATGGATTATTGAATTTCAGGCTATCCTTCCTCTCGGTGGGACATTTGTTGCATAGACAAAGAATCATTTTCTAAGTAAGTATACCGATTATTGCTCAAGTGCCACACAAGTGTGTGCAAAGGGGACTAAAGGTTCCTAATTCCTTTTCCACCTGGCCATTCCACCACATATATCCATTTATATATATATATATATATATATATATATATATATATATATATATATATATATATATATATATATATATATATATATATATATATATATATATATATATATATATATATATACATACATATGAAAAAACAAGCAATTCGTATGTTCGTTATAATTAGTAAATGTACAACAAAATTAAATTCTTATAAAATATATTTAATTACAAATAAATTAAATATTTAATTTAGAAACATTTTTTGTTAAAATTATGGTTATTCTTCTTATATATAATTGTTTATTACTAATTATCAATGAAAAATAATATTTAAATAATAAAAAATTATAAAATTTCATAATTTATAATATTAAAAAGAATTTTTTTATTTTTAAATAAAAATTTTAAATTGATATTTTAAATTACAAAAAATATTATATAGAATTAATAATTAGAAATCCACACAATGTATTCATTAGATTTATATTGGAAATCAAATTAATTTTTAATTTCTTTTCATTTTGTAATCACTGATTTTTTTATTGGAAAAAGACCTTTATTAACAAAATCAGAAATTACATAATGTTACAATAGCATGGCCAATACAACAACAAATTTTGCTGATACAAAACCATGCCATACATACACCAGAAGGCCAATACAACAACAAAAAATTCTACTAATACAATTCAAAAACATTCTCCCATACAACAACAATGAATTCTGAAGCTTAATGGTTGTCCATATCCTAAAAGAAGAAGTTGGCATTTGACTATCCGTCAAAAAGAAAGAACTCTTTAATCCTTCACTATATCACACCCTCATCAAGAAATCTAAATAGAAAGACTATAAAACTTCCAGCTTCATAATCTTTAGAACCTTTTTTAGAATAAACCTCTGAGATTGTCTTCTGGATCTTGCATCCATGTATCCTGCAAACTGCCTTTAAATGATTTAATTTGCATTTGTAGGTTGGCCAATGTAACTTTAAGATCTGACTTAGTTTGGAGAGTATGCTAGAGAATGGTGAAGTGGAGCAAGGAATTTGCATTGAGCATCAAGACCTCTATATGAAGAGGGAAAAAGGTATGAGAGAATGAAGCCAAGCACCAGAGTCTCCAAATAAATTTAAGGATAATTTTCCTAAAGGTCTGAGAGATGAGATTGTGATGTTGGGAAAGCCCACGAAGCGTAGATCTCCAAGTCCACTTGTGGGGTACAATAGCAGGGAAAGTGGATGAGAGACAACACCAGAGGTTACAGACATGAGGGCATAGCTAAAACATATGCTTAATAGAATCCCATTTAGAGAAAAATGGACGAGAAGGGGAGGGAGTTAAGAAGTGAAGGCGGTCTCCAATAGGCAATTTAACATGAAGAATTTTCCATGCCACGAGTTGGGATTGAGAATTAGCTTTGGAATGCCAAATGCGGGAGCTTAATTTGTTCCATTTAGCATGGTTAAACTTGCAATTCCATTTAAGATTAAGTTGAGGGGCAAGGGAAATGGGAGACAAGAGCTATCGATAGACAATCTTGAAAGGAAAGCATCGAAAGCTACAGTTGTTAGGCCATTTCCAGTCTTTGAGAAAGTTATCATGGCAAGATGTAGATAGTAAACACAAGAGCTCAGGGGTAATAAGTTGTTGAATTTTTAGAACATCATCTTTGACAATTGGAGAAAGATTGAATTGAGCTCTGAGTTGTTGCCAAGACTTCCAGTTAAACATATTTGAGTCCTACAAATCTCGAAACACTTGGGTGCCTTTTTTAAACAAGTATCTTCCTTTAACATTTTTTATTTTTGCAAGAGGAGCATCATCTTGTTTTTAACCAACCGATTCCACCAAATGGAAGAAGATGCAAAACTTAGACCATGACTTAAAGATTGATCATACCAAGATAGTCTTTGTGAAGTCATCTGCTAAGCAGTCCAGATGGTGTTAAATAGGGAAAAACCACGAGTCTTAAAGAAGAGAGTCATACAAAGCTTATCCCTCCAATTAACCAAGTCCCAAGAGTGACTAGTTGTAGCAGTTTGTATTCGATAGCAAACCAAATGTTTCCAAGGAGCATCCCCATCCAAGGCCCTTGTGATCCATTTTGTAGTAAGACAAATTCCTTGAGTATAAGGGTCAATGATTCCCAGCCCCCCCTTGTCTTTTGGCTGAATGTAATGGAGCCATGAAGAGTTAGGAAAACCTTTCTTATTTCCCCACTTAGCCCAAAGGAAACTCCTGATCCGTTGTGTAAGTTGTGTATAAATTTTTTTTGAAGGGAGCCAACAAGAAGAGATGTAGACATGACTAGCCAAAAGGATTTTGTTGGAAACTTGAATTCTTCTAGCTAGGGATAAAAAATGGTTGGTCCAATTTAAAATCTTGCGTTTGATTTTGGACAAGAACCAATTCCACATATCTTTGAGGGAGACCCCTATGCCAAAGGGAATACCAAGGTATCTTGTAATAAAACCATGCTTAACTTCACGCCATTTAGTAGGTATCCAAGGTGATCGGGAGGTGGAGCGGGTCATGAAAAAATATATTTTATGCATAGCTAACTTAGAGCCAGAGATGGAGCAAGATATGTCCAAAATATCAAGAGTGTTAGCCACTTCATCAGTAGAATTATGAATGAACATGCTGTCATCGACAACATGAGAATTGAGAGCTTTAGAATTTCCAAGAAGAGAGATACCTTGGATAATTTTGGTGGATAGTGCATGCTGAAAAAGATAACCAAGAGCATCAACAATAAGAACATATAGAAATAGTGCAAGGGGGCAATCTTGGCGTATGGATTTTTGTAAGGGGAATTGGGGTGAAAGAGTGCCATTAACAACAATTTTGGAATTAGCGTCCATGAACAACATGTTGATATGGTTTTGGATTTTGGGACCAAATCCAAGTCGCTTTAGCATATTAAGAATGAACGGCCAAAAAAATTGTTCATATGCTTTATCAAAATCAAGTTTTATAATTAGTGCATCTTGAGTAGATTGTTGAGCCCATTCAGCTATCTCCCAAGCAAGAATCAAGTTGTCTAGAATAAATCTTCCTCCTAAGAAGCCGATTTTTTCTGGATGGACAATCATTTAGGTGATGGGCTTGAGTCTCCTTGCTAGAGCTTTATGAATGATTTTATAAGAGGTGTTGAGGAGGGTAATATGTCTCTAACCGCTAATAGTGTCTTCATCTTTTCCTTTAGGGATAAGCTTGATTAGGCCCTGATTTATAACAACACCCAAAGAACCAGTCTCAATGCCCTCAAGGTAAACATTATAAAAGTCCTCCCTAATATGGGGCAAAAAAGCTCTATAAAATTCAATTGGTAAACCATCAATTCCCGAACATTTTTCCAAGGCCATACTATACAAGGCTTCATCAATCTCTTCAATAGAAAGAATGCGATCAAGGAATTTACTATACATGGGATCTATTCTGTTAGGAATGCAACCAACAACACTTTCTTCAAGGATAATAAGAAGGGGGTCCTTTGCTGATTGGTCTAAAAAAGGTTTTTAAAGTGATCATAAAAGGTTTGCATAATATCAGCATTGCTAGTTTGAAGGGTTCCATCTGCAGATTTAATAGCAAGAATGTGTTCCATTTTGTGTTTATGTTAGAGATAATGAAAGAATAATTTTGATCCATGATCACCATCCTTAATCCATTGTAGCCGAGCTCACACTTGAGCACCTTTGATTTTATAGGCAACCATTTGACGAAGAGCATTTCCAGCATAAGCAATAGATTGCTATTGGGTAATATTATGAGGATTAGAAGCCAACAAGGTATGACTATGCTCCAATTGACCTCTGAGAGATTTTTCAAATTTGTGATGCTTAACAGTAGCCCTTCGACCATAATCACAAAGAAAGGTGATGCACTTAGAAATAGTTCACTCCCACTAGCTAATCCAACTATCATGTTGGGGTTTAGGCTCAACGTTCCAAGTAGCTAAGAGTCCATTAATAAAATATTGGTTTTTAAGGTGGGAAGTATTTAGCTTGAAAGGAAGATCATGGCAAGGAGTGTGGGTGGAGAGGGAAAGGGTGGTGAGGATGGGAAGGTGGTCAAATAGGGTGGTAGAAAGATCCAACAAAACAAGGCAACCAACATGTGAAGGAAAAATTGGGCAGTTAGGAGAGATATAAAATCGGTCTAGTCTACTCAATTTACGAAGGGATCCTTCACGACAGTTGCTCCAAGTGAACCAGTGGGGCATTTGGAAGCTAGAATTAGCTTGAATGGGATCATGCACTCCAAGGGAGTTTTGGGTCAAGGTCCAAGCATCGAATTCAGAATGTGATAGACGAGCATAATTGTCCTAGCTACACCCCAAAGGATGTTCAACCATATTAAAGTCACCCCCCAACACCCATTCAACATTGGGAAGGTGAATACGAAGCCACTCCCACAGGGTAGTTCTATCAGAAGGAGAATTGGGAGGATAAATAAAATAAAATCCCACCAATAAACCATTCAAAAGGATAGTAGCCCAAACACAATGATGACTAGGATCTAAGCCAGAAGCCACTAAATGCTTAGCTAGCCACGGGGCTAGGCCCAACACCACAACCCCACCACCATCACTATGGTTGCTATGGAGGAAGTGGGCATTAGACCAAATGGAAGCAAAGGTGGCATCTAATCAAACAAATTTTATTTCTTGAAGCATTAACACATCAGTTTGATTATTCTGGATAGCATGCTTGTTATGAAATTTGCGAGCAGGGTTTGTTAAACCCCACATGTTCGAAGATGAAATGTTGCATTTCATTATGTAGCAGTAAGGAGAATTAATTCATCCTCTTGTAGCACACTAAACTAGTTCCTAGGAGAAGCGGATTGCATATCAATAGAGTGGTCGGATTGAGATTGATCAATGGATTCTAGCTGAGGCATTAATCTAACAGGGCTACTAGGTTGAGAGGTAGGGATGGAGATAGTAGGGGGGATTGTACTGGGGAGGGGAGTCTCCTTTCATCTTTCAAGAGCTCTAGACGGAGAACCAATCACTGCATCTTTGAAAGTCTTGGGTTCAGATGAAGGGAAGGGTTGGGGAGGTGAGGAAAGCGAAGGGTGGGGCTTAGCGGAGGATGGGGGGCTATCCAAAATAGAAGGGGTGTGAGTTGAGGGGACTGGTTTCTGCGAGACTTGACCAACAAATGATAGGGTAAAAGTGCTGAAAATTTGCATGAGACTATGGTGGTCTGGGTTTGCGGAAAGGGAATGCACGGATGAGGTTTCCTTCCTTTCAATAGTAAAAACAAGCATTGGGTTTATTGAGATAGTTAATACATTGAACAAACTAAAATTTGAGGCTAATCAGTTTGATAGAGTTAGGAAGTGGCTATGTTAAATCCATCTCAATACAAACTCGAGGATGAGAGTGAAGGCTATCCCATTTATTAGTGTGTTGCTTGCAACCATAAAACCCTACCCAATTGCACTACAATGTCTTGCAAAAATGGACAAAAGGCAAGGTTAAGGAAGGCGAATTCCACCCACATCGGATATTTAGATTTGGTGATGCCTTCAGGATGGAAGTCAATATCCCAAACCTGGACATGATAGTTTTGACTATAGATAATCCAAGACCCATATTGTAACACAGTGAAAGCATAGTTTGGGTCACAGAAAGTGCAAGTGACATACCCTCTGCCTAAACCCCTAAAAGATTCTAGATAGTCTAGCCTTTTAGCTCCTAGTTATTACGAACCCATTTAAAGAAATCATTTTTGGATGGGATACCTCTAAGAAAAAAAATAACGGTTTTTATTTGCAGTCAAAAATAACATCAGCGATATCATCTGGTAAATTGAAGGAAATGACATTACCTTCCATTTGACTATCACTGTTTTCAGTGCTTTGTGAAGGTCGTGTTGGCGGCGATGAGGCATGAAACCCATTTGGTGAAGGCCTTTGAAGCATCGAATCAATCAGTGGCAGATTGGGACCACCAGGTCGTTGACCAATTGAGGGGGCGTTCTGGGTATCCACGTCTGACACGGGGGGTCCATTAGCACTGAAGATTTTTCTATTTTCTCTAGCTTTCTTTTTCATATTCTTCAATTTAATTTTTAATGTTGTAGGCCCCTCACCAAGAGGCAAGCACTCCAGCTCAGACAATGCCACCACTGTATCGATCAGAAAGGAACTAGAAGCTGAAATGATTGAACTTTAAAACCCTAGTTTCACGTTTTCTCCGCACGTTAAAATCGTTTGAAACACTTAACTTCCGCCTTTGTAATCACTAATCTAAAACCATTAAATTCCCAACTTTTAAAGTGATTCATCATTCCCCAATTTCTTGAAAACATGTCTCCAAATTTCAAACATAAACTATTATCTCTATTCAATTTTGAAGTATGTTTTTGAATCTTCATTGTCTCTCTCAAGATGAATATAAAAATGGTTCTCTACTATGATGAAATTTTAATATTTTATGTGAATGGAAAGCTCATATTTTGGGAGTGCCTCACAAAAATTGATGTTTCTTTTTTATGTGAATATTTTTAGTCTTAGTTTGGATGGCTCTATATCATATACATATTCAATTAGTTGAACCCTTATTATATTTTCCTTTTAGGCAGAGACTAATGCTTTTGGTGGGCTAATTTTCAGTATTAAGGCTTCTCGGAGCTGATGCCAGATGACCATATATTTGTTTATCCGATGGTCTGTGGCATTGATTTTATCAAAGTCATTTTTTTGGGTGGTTTCTCCAAATTTCTGATTGGCTTGGGTGTTTTTTGCTTGTGGTTTTTGTTTTTTCATTCAAATTTGTTGTTGCAGCAAATCAAAAACGAGGGAGGAAAAATTTGGGATCAATTTCTAATGTTTTTGTTGTGTGAACATGTCTTTGTTGCAAGGCTCCAGTGAGTAGCTGATGTTGTTGAATGTAGGTCAGGGGACTTGTTTCTTCTCTCACATTTTGCGTACATGGGCTAAATCAAGCTTTAGACGAATTGGTGAGATGACATTTGGAAGATAACTCACGTGGCTGCATTTTGGATGCCATGTGTTGGAGACATGTTGCAACCTAGTGCGATGTGGACAAAGACTAATACAAATGCTAAATGTCTCTTCTTTCTTCCATATTTTGCATTCATGCATATGAGGGCAGTTGTAGAGTCATCAAGTCAATGGTCAGGTTCTCTACTATTTGAATAGAAGGTAATTATCAACCCATGCCTATTTAGTTCTTTTGTTGTTGAATGTTTTTTCCTAATTGCAAAAAGGCATCATGAGCTACATAAACCCTAAGTGTAGTAAGGTTCCCTGAGTTGCATATTAAAGGCTTTGGCAATGTAGGGGATCTCTCCAAAATACCATGACCATTATTCAATACAAATTCTACTCTCGCTCTCAAACAAATGGCTCGAGAAGCCATTGCTCTTAAATTTATTGCAGTTGAAGATAAACATTAACTGCTCTCCTCTGTTTCATAGTCTTTGAACACCTCTAAAAGTTTCTTAGGGCAACCTTTATAATGGTATCTACAAATTCAGTGGTAGTTCATTCCAATCACTTTTAAAATAATATCTACAAGGTGAAGATTCCCTCAACTTACTTCAATGGCTGGTGACATTTGGGGCAAGTTCTAGAGGATGCTTAATGATGTCTATTAGGTTAATTTTGCATGTTGTATAAATTTAATATGCTTTTCTTTGTTTTAACTATAATCTTTCATTCTGTTAGTCAATTATTTTTTGGTATTAATCTTTTGAAATTCAAATTGAGGTTTATTTCTCCATTCAATTTCTCCAACTTTTTGTTTTCTCTCGTCATTTGCTAGAGTTTTGAGAAAAAAACTCTTGAACATGCCATTTTGGGCATTCCATCACCATGAGACCATATTTTTTTGAGGCATTTTTTCAAATAGTTCATTGCCTTGTCTATGCTATTGCTCACTATTATGCTTTGATAGATTTTTTTCAAGCATCCATAGCTTGTTCGAAAGCACTTGTTTTAGGCTTTTAGCCATAGAAGCAAGGCACTGAACTGTTTGATAAAATACTTTGGTAGACATGTATGAAAAATGTGGTAGCATAGACAAGGCAATTAACTCTTTGAAAAAATTGGCATAATCATTCCTCACATTCATGCTTATGATCTTCTAGGGCATCTAAGACTTAATTGAATATAAGAAGACGATTAATAGAGTTGCCAAAATATTGAAGGAGTGGAAAAAGTATCAAGATACAAGCACAATGATGCCTTGTCAAACCCAATAAAGCATAGATCTTAAAATTCCAACAACAGGGACTTGAGTTTCAACGCTTTATAATTATGCAGCTGAATAACTATGATTTATTAGTTTCAAACCCACATTGATTTTATTTTCCCATTTACTTTGTTTATTTATATTTTATGCAATTATTTATTAGTATCAATGTTAATTTTATATTTTAAAATAAATTTATTTTTTATTACATTATTTTAATGGATGGTTCTATATCAAACCCAAATCATTTTTGTAAATCGTTAGACTTAGGAGAATGAATCTAAGTTGATACCTCATAGCTAAAAGCCAAGGGTTGAATGCTAGCTACTCATTTCGCTAAACTCACCTAGAGTATGATCTCAACCTCGTGCCATATAATATCGATTTATTGATTCATACATCAAAATGCACATTTAATTGCATTTATTATTTAATTAAAAATTAAAATGCACCATATTTTTTTCAATCAATTAATATATATACTCAAATATTCATCTCAATGTTTGAATGGACATAGCCTTATAATATTAAAAACCTGACATTCAACAAAATCATCACATATAAAAAGCCCCTTTTAACACTATTATTCCAATTAAATTAATCTACACTAAATATACATATTTATCTTTTTACTCTTAGTGCCTCAAATTTAAATATTTATTCCTTTTCTCGCATTTAAAATAGTAGGCAAACAAGAATAAGGTACCCTGGCAAGGGCATCTTCCATGGTATTATTAGATCTTGAAAATGGGCAATGTGATAATTGGGTGTTTTGGTAGGACAAGAGAATTCATTGGTAGGTGGGCAGGTCAAATAAATCACATGCTTTCTTTCATCATAAGATTTGCTTTTGACTTTGTGTAAGGGCAATCTATACAAGTGGTGGTCCAATGCCTTATCCTTTTGCAGATAAGGACGAACTTGGAGGTTGGGTAAATGACAAAAGGATTTATCATATCTTACTTTAAAATGGGAAAAAGAAAACAAGTACTTACCCATTCATTAAATTTCTCAACTAATCTCACCTCCCATCATATCTTTGTCACACATGCTTCCTTTGTACAACTTAAAATCTTTTGTTTGTCATTATAAAAGTGCACGTGAAATATTGGTGAGTTGTTGATGAGTGAATAGGGCTCATTTCCCTAACACTAACTATAGTTGTCTAAGGTGACATCAGCACCTGATTATTACAGGTTGTATTTGGAGCCATGTAGGTATTGAATGAAGCCCATCAAGGAATAACCACTATAGTACAAGGAGGTAGAAAAAAGCTACAATGTTTATCTATTTAGTTCTTGTCCATTATGCCAAAAAATACGAGGGAGGAAAAGCTATAATGTTTATCTATTGGGTTTTTTTGGGTTTTGTCTTTAATGTATTGTTTAATATGATAATGGGTTCAAATTGAATGCATAGGAATATATTATTATTATCTTTTTGTTTTTAATGGAGTTTGACATATTTGTAAATTTTGTTATTATATTATATTTATATGTTAATATTAGTAAGATTTGATAGTTCAATTGAAATTTATACTAACACTTGCACTTAAAGAAGGTTCAAGGATTACGTCAATAGAAAATTATATGTATGTGTGTATATATATATATATATATATATATAATGTAAAAAAATTAAAATATTTACCAAGATAAATTTATGTACTTCATTTTTTTATTTATTTTAAAAATACCATTTTTATTTATATTAATTTCAAACTATTGTTTATTTTCTTTATTTTAAATCTAGTTTAAATTAAATTTATATTTATTCAAACTTTTAACTAAACATCTGTCAATAAAATGTTTTACACAGAAATTTTGAAATGAGCAATTTAAGTTTTTTTCCTACCTATAGCTCGAGACATGTCAAGTATGCACAAAACACGGTATCTGTTCCAATAGAGAACCCTTCCACTTGTGCCTTCAATTCGTGCCATTTCTTCCGCTACGTCGGGCTGCACATAGTGAAACAAAGAAATTTAAATAAAATAAAAGGAAAAAAATGAAAAGTCTCAGCAACCGTACAAATGGCTCTTCTTCTCGCCTCTTCTGTTTCCTAACGCCCACCACTTTTGGCACACAATTTCCCAGCTTCTGGAGCTCGTGAAGGAGACTTGCATCGAGCTGGGGAAACATAACATAATTTTTCATCAAGTACACGCATCCAAAGGAGGGCCCACCTATTTTAGTAATAGACAACAAAATCTAACTATGGGTGGCATTAAAAGTGACGGGAAAACTGTGACGAAATGCAGACACATGGGGATGAAATGCATACAATGTAAAATCATTTGCTCACATCCCATTTACGACCACACTAGTAAATAACTACTTGAAAATGGTTTCACGATAACCTATTTACAACATGAGACAGGTTTTGACTCAAACTACATTCACACTATATATAGCCTATCAACTAAATTATTTAATATAATAATTATACTATACTTTTTTAATGTATGAGAATTACAAGTTTTTTTATTATTACAATACTTAGTTTGGGACATTCCATGTGTCCATTTAAAATACTCCTCTTTATTAGTAAATAGTAACTCATTTCAACTAGCCAATGTGACATCAAAGTGTAACTAGTTCATTCAAGCAATACATTAGATGATGTAAAGATAACCATTGTAGACACCTAAAATTGACTTCTCTTTCTTGATGCCCGCCACTTTTGAGACACAATTTCCTAGCTTTTGGAGCACACAAAGGAGACTTGCATCGAGCTGGTGAAACATAATGCAATTTTTTGTCAAGTACACGCATCCAAAGGAGGGCCTGGCACCTATTTTAGCAATAACAGAAGACGAAATCTGATTGTGGGTGGCATTAAAAGCGACGAGAAAACCATGACGAAATGTAGACACAAGGGGATGAAAGGCGTACAATGTAAACTAATTTGCTCACATCCCATTGCTGACCACGCTAGTAAATAACTACTTGAAAATGGTTTCACGATAACCCATTTACAACATGAGATAGATTTCGACTCAAACTACATTCACACTATATATAGCCTATCGGCTAAATTATTTAATATAATAATTATACTGTACTTTTTTAATGTATGAGAATTACATTTTTTTTATTATTACAATACTTAGTTTGGGACATTCCGATGAGTCCATTTAAAATACTCCTCTTTATTAGTAAATAGTAACTCATTTCAACTAGCTAATGTGACATCAAAGTGTAACTAGTTTGTTCAAGCAATACATTAGATGATTTAAAGATAACCACTATAGACACCTAAAATTGACCATATTTGGTCACTTTATCCTTATATCATCTAATTCCCCA
Source organism: Sequoia sempervirens (assembly GCA_007258455.2). Classification (NCBI taxonomy): domain Eukaryota; kingdom Viridiplantae; phylum Streptophyta; class Pinopsida; order Cupressales; family Cupressaceae; genus Sequoia; species Sequoia sempervirens. Next base: position 438,690,788 of record VDFB02000015.1, read on the forward strand.
TAATTTACATTAATTAAATGATATTGTATTATTTATTAATATTCTCTATTTTTCTCTATTTTCCTAAGTCCTAGCTTAAGATAAATGATTTATTTTAATTATTTATCTACATCTATCCTACCTTACCCCTTTTATCCCATAAGTTAAATAAATAAATACTCCCTCTCACATGCCGCATCCTCCAACTCCCCCCACTTACACTAATTCTAATCCTAATACCTACCTAACCTATCCATTAAGCACTTGCACACACTTAATCCAAGATTAAGTGAGTCAACCCTCCCCATCACATCAACCACATGGGCCTTATACCCCCAAGGGTACAATCTCCTTCTCAAGTCCTCTCCTTGTGCAACTTGGCACAATTTTGTGGCTTGAGAGATCCCAATCCTTCTCAACCCTTCATCTCTTTTCATCTTAAATCTATATATCTAACCCTTAGCTACTTATCAATCATCTTACTCATTTTCATTGGAGCGTCGTTATGCTACCAAAATTTCTAGTGAGCACACATTTGATCAACAAATCTTGGACAAATCTACTCAACATGAGGCTTGTCGTGTAGGTTTGACCCTTCTTTCCTTATCTTGAGTGTTGTTTTATTTTTTGTTTGGGTTTTATTGTAATTTCAATTTGATTTAGGTACACATTTATGGCATTTACTTGATGGTACCCACATCACGAGTCTACTAACAATATTTTTTAGTTTTTTGTGAGATTTGCATTTGCAAGTTTTTGTATAGAGGCAAATACACTCCAGACAAGCATCTATCCATCCTGCAAATGGGTGGCTCCATCCCCATAGAGGTGACCCTGCTTTGGATTTCCAGCGACCAGGAACCCCTTGCAAAGAACAAGTGGACCTATGCCTACAGAGGCAAACCTGCACTCTAGAGACATATATGCCTACATAGAGGTGGATACACACACAATCAGATATGTTTCACAAAGGCATATGTGTTATTACACAGAAAAATCTACATAGGAAGACCTGAACCTAGATAAGCTATATAGGTGGCTCTGCTAACAGGTGGCTCTATCACCTATAGAGGTAGATACATGACTACAACGGTTATTCTACTCTGTACATAGGAAGATATGTTGGTAACTGACCATTGTTAATTTTACTCTTAATTTTCCAGCTTCTATGCATTTAATATTGACCCACTAACTTATTCTCGTGCCCGTGATCATTCTAGTGTTTATCCATAGCCTTGTTTTGTCCAAGAATGACATTTGATACTACTAATGATTTCTTGCAGGACATCTGTTGAAGACCTTATATTTTTATCACTAATCTAGGAATATTTGGTTTTGTTTAAAGGGTCAATTTACTCTGTCATGTTTGGGGTTCCTTGTTAGCGTATGCTCTCCCCTTGCATCGTTTGGTGAGATTGGGGATCAAAAATTGTAAGTCAACGTAAGTCTTGTTGTGTCTACCTAGGGGTGCTAGTTTGCACATATGCTCTCTCCTTACACTATGTGTGAACTTGGAGATCATAAATTCTTAGCATTTCCTTTTCTTTAAAAGGCCTACTTGGGGAATTCATCACCCCAAGGGATGACCTCAACCACATGAAATGGAAGTGTATCTAAAGGGGGAGAGTAATTTTTTTACCCCAATCTAATCACATCGTGTTTAGCGAAGCTCTAATACTTGGGTGATACCGAGCTGGGAGTGTAGGGTTGGTTTGAATGACTTAGTTGATGTTCCTAACCCATGCTTGTGATAGGCTAGTATTCACGGATGTGCCTCATGTACCCTCCTAGTATATAGATGATGCACTAGATCACCTATTTTAGCCTAGCATAAGACTTTTCAATCGTTGCTTAGTGTGGTGTAGGGTACACTATCATCTCTAACTTTCTCTACAGAAGGATTATTGACACACGAAACTTTGGATATAACACCTTCACATCTCAATGAACTTAACTTCTTATCCACACAACCATATCTTCAAATGTAGAGATATGCAGAGCCAACCTTTACACCTCTAAGAACGTCCTCATAGAATCAACACAATCTTCAATCTGCCACTCTCAAGAACACCTTTCTAGTAACTCAAATGAGGAAACATGGATCACACATGCCATGACATAGCGAAAAGCTATCCTCCAAACCACAAGAGAAAAGCATCATTAGTGGAGAAATGTAAAGCATTTCTTAGAGACTCTGGCAACCAAACAACCAGACTACAATACTCTTCATAGAACTTTTGACATTAGTGACAACCAAATTGCAATGAATTAATGGTGGGAGATGAGCTTTGGAAAATGGTGAATGGTGAGGATCTTGAAGTAGTTTGGGAGTACTTCCAAAAGTGGACATTTGGAGTCTTCCCATGCCTCAAGTACATGGGTTGAATTTAAAATTGTGTATGTCCCATCTCTCAAGTACTTAAGAGAAATTAAATTTTTTGATTTTAGAAGATAGAAGATTTGGCCCATGCCCCAATTTATGACAAGATGTACACATCATGCCCCAATAAGCCTTATCTAATCATTGATTGGGCATGTGAAAAAAAATAGGAGTAGGTTTAAGTGATTAATTAAACGACTAATTAATTGTGTACAAAATGGTAATAATTTTTTAGATGGGACATTAAATGGTCTAGGTAAATAAATATTAAATATTTATTTACCTAAAGTTAGACCATAGAAGAAGGGGAAATTACTTGATTTTAGATAAGGAATGAAATTGAAAGAATAAGGTAATTATTATTTACAAATAAAAATATTATTTACAAATAAAAATAATATTTAACTAATAATAGAGTGCAAACTCGATAATTGATCAATTATAGAGGAACTAATCAAAATTGATGGCAAAATAATTTTAGGTTTCTACAATATTACTAAAAAAAGTTAAATATATAATATTATTTTTTTAATTAAATTTGGGTGATCCCACAATACTAGTTTACAATTTTTGGCCAAATTGGACATTGAAATAATTTTTTCTAACTAAATCTTTACTTTCGGGCACCTATAGCAGCTAAACCGTGAGGAATTTGAAGATGATGCAAACTAGTAATTTGTGACATTTTTTCTATAGATTCTAAATATATATTTTTAATTTATTTTGGAATCAAATTGTCCTTTTTCCATCTCCTTCAAAAACTAGTTTTTTTCAATAAACAACATTTTTAAGGAGTGACACTCACTGTATAATGCATAACTTTTTTCCCATGAAGGATAAAATTCAATTTTTTTCAAATTTAGATTTGTAACTATGATATCTAATGCTTCCAATTGGTTTGATAGTGTTTTATTGAATATTTTTTCCTTAACCAAGTTTTGAAGTCAAACCAATTACAATTCAGAGATAGGCGGACCGTATAACGCGTAACTTTTTTTGTATGTATCAAAATTCAATTTTTTTGTTGGATCAAGGACTTAAATATCAGTGCACTCATATTTTTTAATTTTTTTGATAATATGCTATTTTTCCACATGCAAAACAAAGAGCTTGATTTTCGATGAAAAACCTATGTTTAATAAAACTAAAAAAACAAATACATAATAAAACCAAAACATATTAAAATTATATTCGTTGGATAACTCGTTCCATCATCCAGTTGGGTCTATGAAGTCTCCTCCATTTTCATCCTCAACCTGAGCTTTGAAGTGAAAAATTGTGGACTTTTTTGGTGCCAGAGGGTGAGAAGGTGGGAAAAGGGGGGTTCAGGGGAACCATGGGGGGTTCAAGCGTACCCCTATGGGTTCGCTAGAACAAGGGTTCACTCGAACCCTCGTTCGAGTGAACCCCCTTTCAAAAAGGGTTTTCTTTGTGTTTTTGGTGGGAATGGTGGGATCATGCATTTATTGGGTTCGCTCGAACCAGGGTTCTATCAAACCCTCTTTTGGTTCACTCTAACCAAATAGTTTGTTTGAACCCCCAAAACTATTTTTTTTGCATGGGATCATTTTTTGCAACTTTTCCTTCCTCACTCGAATTGTAAACCACTTTTGTGGGTTTACCCATTTAAAAAAGAAGAAGAAATTATAGGATATATATCAATATAGGATTAGTTTTATCAAATCCCTATCATTTAACTAAGAAAAAAGAAAATATAATCTATTATCCACAAAGGAGGATAGAACAAGGACAATTTGTATTGAATTATAGATAAAATAAACCTTCCTTAAGCTCCTCTAGACTATTGATCAATTGGGGGGGGGGTGAGGAGACTTAGCTTCTTAACCATAAAGTTCTTGTATGTTTCCATATTATATTTATAAGTCCCTTTTAAAAAAATCTCCAAACAATACGTTAATTCTATATTATTTATGAGAGATTTAATTCCAAATATACCTCCAATATCATGAGATGTAGCCTTGCGATCATACCCTTTCACCAATCAATTTGAATGTATTTTTTGTGGTGTTATTTACAAACATATTTCTTCCCAACATGTCAATGAAAATTAGTACAAACATTCCAAAATGACATTATCATGCACATGTCTCAGGTTGATGTTGATGTTGAATTAATTAATTTTTTTTTTTTTCTCATAGTAGCCAAGATTACCCCTTCATTGGGGGATGATGATAACAAAAATCAATCCAATTTGGGATGTCGAATCCTCTTGAGAGAATCCATAAGAGTGAAATTTAATGGATACCATTCTTTCCATGGTTGCCTAGGAAGACACACTCCATTCACTAAATAGTATTTCAATTTCATCACCCTTCCTCAAAATATGTTCTCCTATATCACCTAATATAAAAGGATATTCTTGGGATTTTCTCTCACACTTATGCTACAAAGAGGGGAGATATCATATCATAACTTTGATTTGTGTCCATAATCTTGTCTAATCTCGACTAGCTATCAATTTGGATAGATACTACCATATCATCTGATTGTTTGATGCTATAGTTTGATATTAGATCTATCACTATATTAGATTCCTTGTACACATGATTTATTGTAAAATTTTCTAATAGTTGTGCTATTAAATCCACCCACTTTTGTAACTTCTAGCTTTGAGCTTTCTTTGCTATCACTCCATTAATACATATTAGTGAATTCCATTCAATGTCAAGCATTAACATTTTTTTTTATGCATAACTTGAATCCTTTATCTAGAGGGTTCCGTGTTTATCCTAGTTTTCATTACTGATTAAAACTTATTTAAAGACTATCCAAATGAAAACTCTTGTCTAGTCTCTCAATATAGAACTTGCATAAAAGACCCTAAATTTACCTTGAGAGTCCTCACCAAAATTTAATTTCAATCTTTCTCATGAGAATCCATTCATGTTGCATTTTTCCCTTGAGAATGAAAAGATCAATAAGAATATGTTAGGAGTGGTCAAGCCTTGGTTACCCAATTGTCCTACCAGAATAATTGTCACTATTTTGTCTTCCTAACTCTACATAAAAAATTTCTTAGATTTCAATTTCAATATTTATTTTAACTACTTCCATTGACTAACTTTTTGCCTTGAAGATCCTACTATTTGTTCTCTCCAGACCTAGACCAAATTACCTTGGAAGGGCCCACATTCCATAAATTATGCAAAACTAAGCCTTTACACAGTCATGGCCGCCCACAATTAGATCCTTCTATAAGCCTCCTTTCCAGTCCAATCATTCACATAGCTACGACGAATATACTTGTGAATAAGGACGCCACATCTATAGATGACTTACTATCCCCTCCTCCATAAGACACATTAGGCATCTAGACATGCTAGAAATTATAATGGAGCATAGTTAGGATAATTTGTAAAGAGCAGTGGACGTGAATGCTCCTACTTTTTGAAGCACCCCCTCCCCCCAACATAAACCTCTTGGAGTATAAGAAAGGGATTGCAGTGAATCTTGAATGTCATATCTTAGTTTGAATGAATATTTCCTTGAGTTATCTCTATGCTAAATAATTTCATCTCTTTTAGGAGAAGAAAGGATTCTTCTTGTCACGTGTTCCCATGCAAGACTTACCTTTGCCACCTCCAATAACGAAACATCTTTGAGACCCTTTTCAAACCCATTTGAGTCCTTCCACATCCACATGTTCTACCACTTTGTCCCCCACACGTCCACCATAATTTCTTTGTATCCCTCTAAACCAGGAATCTCAACCAATATGACGTCAAATCTTACAGACCTACCATTATTTGCTATCTAGGTCAAATGTTCTATTATGATACGCCTAATTTTCATTATAAACTTCTAGATATGAGACCCGACTGATCGATTTGCTAAAGTCAATTCTCTATCTTAATTTTGCACCATAATGGCGATGGATTCTCAAACATTATCCTCACCAATTTCGCACCTAGAGATAGGTTGTGCTGTGTAGTCAATCAAATATTGGTTGTACCATCTAATTTGTTTCTCCCTACCATGTCTTAGCAGATTAGTAGGATTCTTTTGACTTCAATTGAGCCTTCCCAAAGAAAATGCTCCTAGATCCCATTAATGTCATGCGAGGCTTTCTTTGTTAGGTATAAAAAAAGGCATCATGTAGACTGAGGTCATTGAAACAATGCATTTGATGATTAAAATTCTTATGGCCAAATGTTATCTAGCACCCCTTCTAAGATTTTGGTTTATTCTTGTTAACCCCAATAGTGTAGCCCCATATACTAGATTTAGTAGATCCTTTGAACAAAGGCACTACTAGGTATTTGCTTATTAGTATATTATCAATGAGGAACTTAGAAAATCACAAAATCTTCTTTGTTGAACTAGTTTTGTTTGAAAGAAAGAAATATTTGATTTTTCTTTGTTGATTATCTATTTTAAAGAGATGTAAACAATCAAGGGTGTTTTTGATGGCTACTTCATCTTTTCATCAAGAAATTTCATAAAGGATAGTGTCGCCTACAAATTATTGGTGCATGAGAGGCATCAAGTCCTAAGCAACTTGAACATTAGACCACAACTTGACACTAGTTTTGTATTTTATTACTCTTCCAAGATTTTCTACCATAAGCACAAATAGGAAAGGGGGGATAGGAGCACCTTGCCTAATACTCTAAGTAGTATTAAAGAAACTACATGGATTACCATTTACTAGTATTGAAAATTGATGCAGGAGAATCTAGGGGTACCAAGCAATCTTGTACAACCAAAAATATTTTAAAGTTGTATGCTTGTGTTTTGTTTTGATTTTTGGTTGCAAACTCAAATTATTTTAAATCTTCAACTCCTCCAGCAAAGTAAAGTTTGATGTCAGGATTTTGAAAATCAATTAATTAATTGATTTTATTTTCTAATTGTTTTAAAATGTTTGAAAAGTGTTAATTTTTCAAAAATGAAATCTTCCATGTCAGAGCCCGTGAGTGGACATTTATTGTAAAATCATAACTTCATTAAAAAATAATTTGAAATTGCATTTCATTGGAAGATTGGAATGACGAACATTGAATGCACATGCTAGGAAGAGGCAACCCATGTCTAGGAAGGGATAATAAGCAATCTTGATGTTTGACTGACATTCTAGGTAGAAGAAGATGGCCTGGGGTTGTAATTGTGAGACCTAATCTCAATAAAATGGTCATAAATTTTTCATACAGTAACAAAATTGAGAATTTCAAAATGATTTGGAAAGATGGGAAGAGGTGCACAAAACATAGAAACGGTTTTAGAAGATTCAAAAAAATGAGAGAGTGGGGATAGACAGAATGTGATGGGTTTTAGAAGCTGAGACAAAATGAAGAAGAGGACAGTGTGGAGTTCAAGAGAAATGTGCAGTGATTTTGGAGGAAAGGTATGAAGATTTTTGGGGTAGCAAAAGGAAGCTATATGAAGAGCCTATTGAGCATATTTGAATCCTTGATGAATTGAGAAAATTTTGTAATTGTTTCTATGCGAATGAAAGAAGATTTAGTTTTCAATTTTTGATTTTTCTATCTGTTGGTCTTCATGATTGTATGAGTTTGTGTATGGAATGATTGTTATCTTTTGCAATAGAGATATATTGTATTATGTTTGTGAGTAGTAGTATTCCCTTTTCATCAGTGGTATCAGAGTGAGAGTTCCTGAGTGTAGGCAGAAGCGCTGATGTCAGACAATTTGCACTAGGACCTTGTGGTGATGTGTGCGATTTGTGTGTAGACAGATCATCGACTGTGAGACAATCTATACCTAAGAGGTTGAAAATTGAGGGTGTGTGGCAAGTGTTTGATGAAATGTCAAAGAAGAAAGGAAACAAGTTTGTCAAAATTGTGTATGTAGGTGAAAATGAGGGAGAGAATACTGCAGAAGTATGCTTTGAGGATAGCATGAAAAAAGATGACAACATGAAGAAGAGTAGAGAAAATGAGTGTTGCATCCCAAGAGAGAAGGATGATTTACTCATTCAAATTGAAAGAGAATGGGATCAACTTATTGCAGGGGAAGCAAAAGTTGTAGTAGTGGAGGATACTGAGGTAAAATTTAATTTTGATAAATATTTTTATGAAGATGAATGTGATTATAATGAAGTTGCAACAGAAGAGTGTCCTTTGAAGGAAATAGAAGAAAGTGAAGGGGATGATTTATTGATGTAGATGGAAGCAATTGAAAGATAGTGGAATAAGAAAATTTTAGCTAATGTAAAGGTTGTAGCCAAAGATAAAGCAATAATTTCATATTTTAGTACATATTTTGATGATACTGATAATGTAAAAGTAGAGTCAAAGGTTGCAACAATAAATTCTTTGGAAGTATATGAGAGTGATGAATAGACTGAGGTGAAAGCGAAGTTTTCTTATGGTTGTTTGATTAAAAGTATTGAAGATGAAGATTCCTTGATAACAAAACTTGACAATTTGTTACCAAATGTGGAGAATGAATCTATGGATTGTGATACTAACACTGAAATGGCCGTTGAAGATCAAATTGTAGTAGTAGAAAAAGAGAATAATGAGGACATGTTGGTGGACATGGACATCAAATCAATGAAGAGGTAAATTCTATTTTTTCTACTTTGTGTGATGAAATAGTTTATGTGAATTACATAAAGAGTTAGTGTAAGAAGATAGAAAGAGGGATTATGTAGTTGCAAATTGGTGTGTGGATGTAACATATTTATATGTAGAAACTATAAAGGATGCCATTGGTGAGATTTGGTGGAGGTGGTTAGTTTGTGATGGGACAAAACCCACAAAAGAGGAGAAGAGGAAAGGAAGGATTCTTTGGACGAGGATGGTGAATGTTTCAACAAGATGTTGGAAGAAGAGAAAGAGGAAATTTTAGAAGAATAAGGAAGAATGGTGGATCCAAAGAAAAAATATGGTATTCAAATGTTTATGAGTTTTCAACTCATGGAACATTTCACTTACCTTGAGTGTCTAATGCAAGAGCATCCAGGGGTACCAAACAATCCTATACAACCAAAAATATTTTAAAGTTGTATGCTTGTGTTTTATTTTTACTTTTGGTTGTAGGCTCAAATTATTTTAAATCTTCAACCCCTCTAGCACATAAAGTTTGATGTTAGGATTTTGAAAATCAATTAATTAATTGATTTTATTTTCTAATTGTTTTAAAATGTTTGAAAAGTGTTAATTTTTCAAAAATGAGAAGTTCCATGTCCAAGCCTATGAGTGGACATTTATTGTAAAATTATAACTCCATTTTGTTGGATGATTGGAATGATGGAAATTGAATGCACATGCAAGGTAGAGGCAACCCATGTCTAGGAAGGAATAATAAGCAATCTTGATGTTTGACTAGCATTCTGGGTAGAAGAAGATGGATCGAGGTTATAACTATGAGACCCAATCTTAGTAAAATGGCTGTAAATTTCTCATACGGTAACAAAATCAAGAATTTCAAATTGATATGAAAATCTAGGAATGAGGCACACAAAACCTAGAAACGGTTTTAGAAGATTCAAAAAATGAGGGAGCATGGATAGATAGAATGTGACAGGTTTTATAAGTTGAGAAAAAAAGAGAGGATAGCATGGAGTTTAAGAGAAATGTGCAGATATTTTGGAGGAAAGTTATGAAGATTTTTGGGCAGAAAAAGGAAGCTATAGGAAGAGTTTGTTGAGCAGATTTGAATCCTTGATGGATTGGGAAAATTTTGTAATTGTTTTTGAAAAGGAAAAAATAGGTTTTACAGGGACCTGAAACCACAAAGTTAAAACAACAAAAGATAGAGAAAAACAAGTCCAAACAAATAGACAGCTGTCCCAAAAAAGAAATGACAGCACAAAGAGATAATAGGGTCCAAAAAAAGGACCACCAAAAAGCCAGAAACAAACACCACTGCACTACTCCAAGGTGTTCATCAACTCCTCGGCCTCGTTTTCAACATCCTTCATATCCTATAACCCTTGCTTGAGGATTTGAACCGTATGTGAAGAAATCGGGGTCTTCCTCTTTGTATTAGCCCGGGTGTGAGTCGAAATCCCTTCAACACCAGATCTGCTGCAATCTCTGTCCGCATCCAAATCCAGGACCAGTGAGCCCTTTTGATTTTTTTTGAGCTTTTCCACCATAGCATTGATGATAATGGTGTTATGCCTAGAAATTTTGTGATTATTCGCCACAGTGGCCCTAATATTTTGGCCTATCTTGGACATATTGCACTCGATCCTGGTCAATCTTTCCTCCTGCGAATGCTGTCTTTTCCTTGGTAAGGGGGTTTCCTGTCCCTCATTCTCTTTACGGCTCTAGCTAATCTTCTGCTCCAAATCCATGACTCTGTTGTTGAGATCTCTATTACGGCCTTTCAAATCATATACTTCCTTCTGGGTCCACTTGAGAATAGTGAAAAGGCCATCCGTACTTTTTTCTGCCACACTCACAATGTCCTCTGGCTTGAGCTTATTCAGGGCAGAATTAATTTCTTCCTGATTAGGGGAATCATTAGGGGCATTCCCAAATCTTCCAGATGCAGGGGCACTAGGGGTCGACTCTTTATTGACCATAGGTTTATCAGAAAGAAAGAAGATTTAGTTTTGAATTAATGATTTTTCTCTCTATTGGTCTTCATGATTGTATGAGTTTGTGTATGGAATGATTGTTATTTTTGTAATAGAGATATATATTACATTGTGTTTTGTGAGTAGCAATATTCCTTTTTCACCAAAAACCTAGGAGTGGAAATGTAGCTAAAAATCTAGTCAAGCCATTTTTTTCCAAAGTCATTTTTCTCAAAAAAAATCATTAGAAACAACCAAATCATTCTATGATAGGCCTTACTAATGTCCAACTTGATCACCATTATTATTTTCATTGAGATAACTATGGAGTGAGTAGCTTCATGAGAGACAATGATCTCATCTAAATGTTTCACGCAAGAGTAATACTACTTTTCACTGTAGAGATTAAAAGCGGAAGAATTTTTTTGTCTATTTTCCACTACCTTTATATTTGATCATTCATCAGATTATTAACCCTTGTGGAAAACATTGACCTATATTGGGGCTTGAGAAGCATATTTATAAGCATTGTAATTCATTATGGACCATCAATTCTAGATCAGTTATAAGTTATATGTTTAAGGATCATTACATTTTCGTATAAACCCTTCGAGGGCATGTAATAGGGCCTGTTGGCTAGTTGTATTGTTGAAAGCCCTTGTGGTAGGCCTATGAGCCTTGGATATTTTCCCCAGAGGAATATGTGTAAGATTATATATTCAATAAAGGTTCATGTTCACATATCAATTTATTATGTTATTTCTGCTGTGTTGACTCATTGCTACATGGTTCAAACTATTCCTTCTGGAAACCTCTTGCTGTGACTGCACCAAGTGGTATTAGAGTGAGTTTTCATTTCTTGAAGGCATTCCTTGAGATGGATCGATCACCGATTTTGAGGTAGTTGAAACCCTTATAGCCAAATCGTTGAATTGAGGAAGTTGCATCGATTCAAGGAGATATATGCCACTAAGGAGAGTGCCTGCTGTCAGGAATATTGCTGGAAGAATGGATGAAATGTTGGAAATGATGTGCAAGATGCAAGTTAGTTTAGATGTTGTTGAGGAAGATCGAAGGCGATGCCTAAACCCTAGGTAGAATGATGAAAGTGATGAAGAAGCAGAACATGTGAATCAAATTGTAGAAACCCTAGATGAAGAAGAAGAGGAATCAGATCAAGTAAAGATGTTGAAATCGATTTCAAAAATTGGTAAGTGACCTAGAGTTTAAATTCAAAATTACACAGAAAATTTGAATCTTGAAGAATTGATTGATTGAATAAATGAAATGGAAGAATACTTCGAGTATAAAGAAATTGAAGATCCAAAAAGAGTCAGATTTATGAAAATTTGTTTGAAAGGATATGCTACATTATGGTGGAAAAATTTCAATTGGAAAGAAACATAAGAGGAAAAGAAAGAATCATCAAATGGTATAGAACAGTGACAAAGTTGAAGAATCAATTTATACCAGTAGATTATCAACTCGAACTGTTGAAGAGATTATATAACCTGAGACAAAAGGAAATATCTATGGAGTATATTGAAGAATTCTACAAGATGATAATCAAAACTAGTCATAGTGAAGCCAATAAAGAAAAGTTTGCAAGATATATCAATGGACTGAGAACAAACATTCAAGAAGAATTGAGCCTAGTAAAGATGACATCTGTTGAAGAAGCATACCAGTTTGCATTGAAGGTTGAAGAGAAGCTGAACAAGAAATTTGAATAAAGACCAAGAAGTGCAAGCGGAATATTTCAGAAGAATGGACCTTAGTTTGAATAAAGAAGACCATATGTGGAGTAGAAAAAAGATGTGAAACCCTACCAGAGTGAAGAAAATTATGCTAAACCATATCACAGAGGAAGAGACGATAGAAATTTTTACCACAGTAATAGAGGAGGTCATAATTCTTACTAGAGAGATGAAGGAAGATCTGAGAGAAGACCATTTAGAGGAACCTATTTTAAGTGTGGAGGTGAAGGAAATAGAGCATTTGAGTGTCATCAGGGAAGTACCGGAAAGAAACTTGAGCATAATAGAAGAACATCATTTGTGGATGGGGAGCATGTTAAATCCCCTAATTCAGTTGGGAAATCTGAGAAAGGTGAATCATTGGTGATGAGAAGAGCATTGATGCATGAAGAAGTAACTAAGGAACCACCACAGTGGAAAAGCCTATACAAAACCAAATGTAATTCTAGAGGAAAGGTATGTAAAGTTATCATTGATAGTGGTAGTACTGATAATCTAGTTTCAAAGGAGATGGTAACCAAGTTGAATTTGAAGAGATTGAAACATCCAAACCCCTATAGAATAGCATGGATTCAAGATGAGCATAAGATATTGGTGAATGAATAATGTTTGGTGAAATTTGATATTGGATCATATATGGATAAAGTATTGTGTGATGTTATGCCAATGAAGGCATGTCATTTACTATTAGGAAGACCATGGAAATATGATAAGAAAGCAATTCATGATGGAAGAAGAAATAATTATACTGTGACATCAAATGGAAAGAGAATCAAGTTGATACCTTTGGAGGAAGAGGAGAAGATTGAATTTTGTGGCACTGCCAAACTATGTTTGATAGATGGAAGGAAGTTTCTTAATGGGTTGAGGCAAGAGAACCTATGTTATGGATTTATTTCGAGGATAGGTGGTAAGAAAGAGGTAGAAAAATCTACCACAAAGAGCGAGGAGGTAGCTGAATTGTTAATAGAGTATGAAGATATCATGTCAGAAAATGTACCAAAGGGACTCCCTCCTATTCGGAGTATCAGTCATCATATATATCTTATACCAGGAGAAAATTTTCCAAACAAAGCATCACATAGAATGACACCGATAGAAAATGTAGAGTTGAACCGACATATTCGAGAGTTGTTGAGGAAAGGATTGATCAGAGAAAGTTTGAGCCCATGTGTAGTATCTGTTGTAACTGCACCAAATAAAGATGGAGAGTGGAGAATATGTGCAAATTCAAGAGCAATCAATAAGATCACTATCGAGTATAGATTCCTATTGTTGAAGATGGATGAGATTATGGACTCTTTAAGTGGAGAAAAATATTTTACGAAGATTGATCTCAAGAGTGGATATCATCATATCAAGATCGGAGAAGGTGATGAATGGAAGATTGCATTTAAGATTAATGAAGGATTGTATGAGTGGTTAGTGATGCCTTTAGGATTGACCAATTCACCGAGTACTTTCATGAGATTGATGAATGACCTGGTATTGAAAAAATTCTTGGGTAAATTTGTCATTGTTTAAATGGATGATACTTTGATTTTTAGTAAAACTAGGGAAGAGAATTTGTGGCACATCCGAAAGGTATTGCTGAGGTTGAGAGAAGAGAAGTTGTTGATTAATGCCAAGAAGTGTAGTTTCATCAAGACAAAGTTGGTATACCTTGGATTTGTTATTTCTACTGAAGGATTGAAGATGAATCCAGAGAAAGTGAAAACAATTTTAGATTGGTCTACACCGGTAAACATTGAAGAAGTTATATCATTTCATGGATTAACTAGTTTCTATCGGAAGTTTATCAAAAATTTTATTAGTGTTTGTAACCCCATGACAAAGACAATGAGAGGAGACAAGAAGGATTTCAAATGGACATCAAAGCATAAAAGAGTTTTAAATTGTTGAAGCAAAAGTTGACAGAGCAACTAGTATTAACATTATCGAATTTTAAAAAAGTATTTCAAGTGGATTGTGATGCAAGTGAAAATGCAATTGGAGTAGCATTGAGTCAAGAAGGAAGACCTATAGCTTTTTTAATTAAATTTTAAAAAAAGAAAAAAATATAGGATATATATCAATATAGGATTACTTTTATCAAATCCCTATCATTTAATTAAGAAAAAAGAAAATACAATCTATTATCCTCAAAGGAGGATAGAACAAGGACAACTTGTATTGAATTACAGATAAAATAAACCTTTCTTAAGCTCCTCTAGACTATTGATGTATTGGGGGGTGAGGAGACTTAGCTTCTTAGTCATAAAGTTCTTGTATGTTTCTATATTGTATTAATAAATCCCTTCTAAAAAATCTTCAAACAATACCTTAATTCTATATTATTTATGAGAGATTTTATTAGTGCTTGCTGTAGGTAATACCATTGCAATGAGTTTTGCTTTTCTTAGTTAATTAGTTATTAATAAGTTAGCTTTCAATAAATCAAAAACAATATTTTAAAAAAAAAAAAATAAAAAAATTTGTAAAGTGAATTTGCAAAATACTTAATTTTATAAATTATAAAAATTATTTCTCATCAATATCATTGGCTAAGAAGTTTTGTGTGTTATTGACTGATTTTTAGGAAAAGTGAAAATGAACTATTCTTTTGCCTATTTTTTAGAAAATTGAACTATTCTTTTGCCTAGAACTATTATTTTGCCTATTTTTAAGAAGATATTTGTGAATTTGTTTGCTCAATACTTAATTCTTGAATAATTCTTCTCCCAAAATTCTTATTTTTTAGAGATTAGTGTACTGATACAGAAATAGCAACATTCTTCCGTGAGAATCTGTAGTAAGTTTTTCTACAATTTTACTTTGCTAAAACCCTTCTATCTAACTAGGGGGTATTTTTTTTTATCTTAGATTAATATAATAAAATTAAAATGTATCACGGCTTATAGCCGTAGCTTTTAATTGGAGAGACATAGACTTTGGCACTTTGCTTAGGAACTTTTTCTCCAAATGTAGTAGTAAGAAATAAACAAATCAATATGTGCCCAAAAAATGATGGCACCCAAGGCAGTTTTAGAAATTTTTATTTTTAAAAATTTATTATTTTCATAATATTAAATATAATACGTTTATATGTTTATTTTGTTGTGTTTTAAATTTTTATGTATATGTATAATATTTTGAGATATCTATTTAAATAAATTCATGAATACAAATAGATTATATTATACGTATTGTTATTTAATAAAACTATTATATAAATTTTATATTTAAATAATTAATATTCAATTCTTTCTTCTAATTATGTTATATAATCATTTCATTTCATTTATGTTTTATTTTATATAAAATAATTTTTAAATTTATTATTTAAATCTATATTATCTAATCAATAAATATTATTTAAAAAATATAATAAATTTATATTATATTATACATATTGTTATGTAGCATAATTATTCAAGGATAAATTTTATATTTATATAATTATCATTTTTTTCTTCTAATTATATTATACTATCATTTTATTTTGTTTGATATTTATAATATCTTTATAATATTTATAATTTTAATATATATGTAATTCTATTCATATTAACAAAACTTACATTTATTTTTATTAAATCTAAAATACTATAAAGGCAAGTACTATCCACTACGTGGCACTTGTTCCAAATATATCTCCAATATCATGAGATGTATTCTTGCAATCATATCCTTTCACCAATCAATTTGAATGCATTTTTTGTGATGTTATTTACAAACATATTTCTTTCCAACATGTCAATGAAAATTAGCACAAACATTCCAAAATGGCATTATCATGCATATGTCTCACATAATTTTTTTTTTCTTTTTTTCCCATAGTAGCCAAGATCACCCCTTCATTGGGGGAAGATGATAACATAAATTAATCCAATTTGGGATGTCAAATCCTCTTGAGAGAATCCATAAGAGTGAAATTTAATAGATACCATTCTTTCCATGGTTGCCTAGGAAGACACACTCCATTCACTAAATAGTATTTCAATTTCATCACCCTTCCTCAAAATATGTTCTCCTATATCATGTAATATAAAAGGATATTCTTGGGATTGCCTCTCACACTTGTGCTACAGGGAGGGGAGATATCAAATCATAACTTTGGTTCGTGTCCATAATCTTGTCTAATCCCAATTAGCTATCAATCTGTCTAGATACTATCATATCATCGGATTGTTTGATGACATAGTTTGATAGTAGATCTATCACTCTATTAGATTCTTTGTACACATGCTCTATTGTGAAATTTTCTAATAGCGGTGCTATTAAATCCACCCACTTTTGTAACTTTTAGCTTTGAGCTTTCTTTGCTATACTCCATTAATACATATTAGTGAATTCCATTTGTCATGCATTAATATTTTTTTCTATGCATAACTTGAATCTTTTATAGAGGGTTCCATGTTTAGCCTGTTTTTTATTACCAGTTAATAGTCATTTAAAGACTGTCCAAATGAAAACTCTTGTCTCATCATATACAACTTGCATAGAAGACCCCAAAATTACCTTGAGAAACCTCACGAAAATTTAATTTCAATCTTCCTCCTAAAATCCCATCCATTTTGCATTCTTAAAAAAATAATAATAATAAAGAGAATGAGAAGATCAATAAGAATATCTTAGGAGAGGCCAAGCCTTGGTTACCCAATTGTCCTACCAGGGTAATTGTCACTATTTTGTCTTCCTAACTTTACATCAAAAATTTCTTAGATTTCAATTTCAATATTTATTCATTGACTAACTTTTTCCCTTGAAGATCCTACCATTTGTTCTTTTGAGACCTACCAAATTACCTTTGAAGGGCCCACATTCCATAAATGAAACAAAACCAAGCCTTTATACAGTCATGGCCGCCCATAATTAGATCCTTCTACAAACCTTCTTTCCAGTCCAATCATTCACATAGCTACGACGAATATACTTGTGCACAAGGACACCACATCTATAGACGAATTACTATCTCCTCCTCCATAAGACCAGTGGACGTGAATGCTCCTACTTTTGGAAGCACCCTCTCCCTTTCAACATAAACGTATTGCAGAATGAGAAAGGGACTGTAGAATCTTGAATGTCATATCTTAGTTTGAATGAGTATTTCCTTGAGTTATCTCCACGCCAAATAATTGAATCTCTTTTAGGAGAAGAAAGAATTCTTCTTTTCTCTCGTCCCTATCCAAGACTTAACTTTTGCCACCTCCAATATCGAAATATCTTTGAAATCCCTTTCAAACCCATTTTAGCCCTTCCACATCCACATATTCTACCACTTTGTCCCCCCAAACGTCCACCATAATTTCTTTGTATCCCTCTAAACCAGGAATCTCAACCAATATGCCGTATTTGATCCAAGGAGTCATCACAAAATCTTACAGACCTACCTTTATTTGGTATGTAGGTCAGATGTTCTATTATGATACGCCTAATTTTCATCATAAACTTCTAGATATGAGACCTGATTGATCGATTTGCTAAATTCAATGCTCTATCTTGATTTTACACCATAATCGCCATGGGTTCTCAAACATTATCCACACCAATTTCAAACCAAGAGATAGGTTGTGCTGTGTAGTCAATCAAATACTGGTTGTACCATCTAATTTGTTTCTCCTTATCATGTCTTAGCTGATTAGCAGGATTCTCTTGACTTCAATTGAGCCTTCCCATAGAAAATGCTTCTAGATCCCATTAATGTCATGAGAGGCTTTCTTTGTTAGGTATAAATAAGACATCATATAGATTGAGGTCATCGAAACAATGCATTTGATCATTAAAATTCTTATGGCGAAATGTTATCTAGCAAACCCTTCTAAGATTTTGGCTTATTCTTGTTGACCCCAATAGTGTAGCCCCATTTACTAGATTTAGTAGATCCTTTGAACAAAGGCACTACTAGGTATTTGCTTAGTATATTATCAATGACAAGCTTAGAAAATCACAAAATCTTCTTTGATGAATTAGTTTTATTTGAAAGAAAGAAATATTTGATTTTTCCTTGTTGATTATCTATTTCAAAGAGATGTAACAATTAAGGGTGTTTTTGATGGCTACTTCATCTTTCCATCCAAAAATTTCATAAAGGATAGTGTCACCCACAAATTATTAGTGCATGAGAGGCATCAAGTCCTAAGCAACTTGAACATTAGATCACAACTCGACACTAGCTTTGTATTTTATTACTCTTCCAAGATTTTCTACCATAAGCACAAATAAGAAAGGGGGGACTAGAGCACCTTGCCTAATACTCTAAGTAGTAATAAAGAAACTACATGGATTATCATTTACTAGTATTGAAAATTGATGCAGGGGCATCCAGGAGTACCAAGCAATCTTGTACAACCAAAAATATTTTAAAGTTGTATGCTTGTGTTTTGTTTTGATTTTTGGTTGTAGGCTCAAATTATTTTAAATCTTCAACTCCTCCAGCACAGTAAAGTTTGATTTCAGGATTTTGTAAATCAATCAATTAATTGATTTTCTTTTCTAATTATTTTAAAATGTTTGAAATTCGTTAATTTTTTAAAAATGAAAACTTCCATGTCCAAGCCTATGAGTGGACATTTATTGTAAAATCGTAACTTCATTAATTTTTTTTTTGAAATTGCATTTTGTTGGAAGATTGGAATGATGGACATTGAATGCACATGCCAGGAAGAGGCAACCCACGTCTAGGAAGGAATAATAAGCAATCTTGATGTTTGACAGGCATTCTGGGTAGAAGAAGATGGTCTAGGGTCATATTTGTGAGACCCAATCTTAGTCAAATGACCATAACTTTCTCATATAGTAACGAAATCAAAAATTTGAAAATGATTTGCAAAGCTGGGAAGAGGTGCACAAAACCTAGAAACAGTTTTAGAAGATTCAAAAAAATGAGGGAGTAGGGATAGACAAAATGTGATAGGTTTTAGAAACCAAGACAAAATGAAGAAGAGGACAATGTGGAGTTCAAGAGAAATATGTAGAAATTTTGGAGGAAAGGTATGAAGTGTTTAGGGGTAGAAAAAGGAAGCTACAAGAAGAGCCTGTTGAGCAGATTTGAATCCTTGATGGATTGAGAAAAAATTGTAATTATTTATATGAGAATGAAAGAAGATTTAGTTTTGAATTAATGATTTTTCTCTCTATTGGTCTTTATGATTGTATGAGTTTGTGTATGTAATGATTGTTATTTGTTGCAATATAGATATATTCCATTGAGTTTTGTGAGAAATAGTATTCTCTTTTCATCAATGGTATCAGAGCAGGAGTTCCTGAGTGTAGGTAGAAGCGTCGATGTGAGGTAGTTTGCACCAAGACCTTGTGGTGATGTGTGTGTGATTTGTGTGTAAACAAATTGCTGAGTGTGATGTAGTCTATAGTTGAGAGGTTGAAGATTGAGGGTGTGGCGAGTGTTTGATGAAACATTTGTCAAAGAAGAAAGGCAACATATTTGTCATAGTTGTGTATGTAGGTGAAAATGAGGGAGAGAATACTACAAAAGTATGCTTTGAGGATAGCATGAAGAAAGATGACAATGTGAAGAAGAGTAGAGAAAATGAGTGTTGCAACCTAAGAGAGAAGGATGATTTACTCATTTAGATTGAAAGAGAATGGGATCAACTTATTGCAGGTGAAGCAAAAGTTGCAGTAGTGGAGGATACTGAGGTAAAATTTAATTTTGATAAATATTTTTATGAAGATGAATGTGATTATAGTGAAGTTGCAGTAGAAGAGTGTCCTTTGAAGGAAATAGAAGAAAGTGAAGGGGGTGATTTATTGATGTAGCTGGAAGCAATTGAAAGAGAGTGGAATGAGAAATTTTCAGCTAATGCAAAGGTTGCAACCAAAGATAAAGAGGTAATTTTAGATTTTAGTACATATTTTGATGATATTGAGAATGTAAAAGTAGAGTCAAAGGTTGTAACAATAAATCCTTTGGAAGTATATAAAAGTGGTGAACAAACTGAGGTGAAAGTGAAGTTTTCTTATGATTGTTTGATTAAAAGTATTGAAGGTGAAGATTCCTTGATAACAAAACTTGGCAATTTGTTACAAAATGTGGAGAATGAATCTATGGATTGTGATACTAACACTGAAATGGGTGTTGAAGACCAAATTGTAGTAGCAGAAAAAGAGAAAAATGAGGACATGTTGGTGGACATGGAGCATCAAATCAATGAAGAGGTAAATTTTTTATTTTCTAATTTGTGTGATGAAATAGTTTATGTGAATTTACATAAAGAGTTAGTTCAAGAAGATAGAAAGAGGGATTATGCAGTTGCAGATTGGTGTGTAGATGTAGCATATTTATATGTAGAAGCTATAAAGGATGCCATTGGTGAGATTTGGTGGAGGTGGTCAATTTGTGATGGGAGAAAACCCACGAAAGAGGAGAAGAGAAAAGGAAGGATTCTTTGGAGGAGGATGGTGAATGTTCTAGCAAGATGTTGGAAGAAGAGAAAGAGGAAATTTCATAAGAATAAGAATGGTGGATTGAAAGCAAAAATATGGTCTTCAAATGTTCATGAGTTTTGAACTCATGGAACATTTCACTTACCTCAGGTGTCTGATGCAGGAGCATCTAGGGGTACCGAGCAATCCTGCACAACTAAAAATATTTTAAAGTTGTATGCTTGTGTTTTGTTTTGATTTTTGGTTGCAGGCTCAAATTATTTTAAATCTTCAACTCCTCTAGCACATAAAGTTTGATGTCAGGATTTTGAAAATCAATTAATTAATTGATTTTCTTTTCTAATTGTTTTAAAATGTTTGAAAAGTGTTAATTTTTCAAAAATGAAAACTTCCATGTCCAAGCCTGTGAGTGGACATTTATTGTAAAATTGTAACTTCATTAAAAAAAAAGTTGAAATTGCATTTTGTTGGAGGATTGGAATGATGGACATTGAATGCACATGATGTCCAGGAAGAGGCAACCCACGTCTAAAAAGGAATAATAAGCAATCTTGATGTTTGACTGGCATTCTCGGTAGAAGAAGATGGCTTGAGGTTGTAACTATGAGACCAAGTTTCAATAAAATGGCCATAACACAATCAATAATTTTAAAATGATTTAGAAATTTGGGAACAAGGCACACAAAACCCAGAAACGGTTTTAGAAGACTTAGAAAAATGAGGGAGTAGGGATAGACAAAATGTGACAGGTTTTAGAAGTTGAGACAAAAAGAAGAGGATAGCGTGGAGTTTAAGAGAAATGTGTTTTGATTTTGGAGGAAAGGCATGAAGAGTTTTGGGGCAGCAAAAGGAAGCTATAGGAAGAGCCTATTGAGTAGATTTGAATCTTTGATGGATTGAGAAAATTCTGTAATTGTTTCTATGAGAATGAAAGAAGATTTAGTTTTGAATTAATGATTTTTCTCTCTATTGGTCTTCATGATTGTATGAGTTTGTGTATGGAATGATTGTTATTTTTTGCAATAGAGATATATTGCATTGTGTTTTGTGAGCGTAGTATTCCCTTTTCATCAAAAACTTAGAAGTGGAAATGTAGCTAAAAATCCACTCAGGCAATTTTTTTCCAAAGTCAATTTTTTAAAAAACTTTCATTAGAAACAACCAAATCATTCTATGATAGGCCTTACTAATGTCTAACTTGATCATGCTATTATTATTTTTATTGAGATAACTATGAAGTGAGTAGCTACATGAGACACAATGATCTGATGTAAAATGTTTCACCCAAGAGTAATACTACTTTTAACTGTAGAGATTAAAAGTGGAAGAACTTTTTTGTCTATTTTCCACTACCTTTATAATGATCTTTTATATGGTGTTTCACAATGAATTCGGGTGGAAATAAGAGAAAGATTAGCATTCCATTTTTTTAGTGATATCAATTCCATCTAAACCTAGTGAAACTAAGGCTCTTACACAACTTAATGAATATGCTTGTACTATACCAAGTAGCCTTTTGTGTCATGATAATACTTAATTTATATGTCAACCTAAGGAAATATTTTCTTGGAATGGTATTGGTACTATATGTATATCAATAGGTTCCTAGGGATTGAGATTCTAGAGTTGTGTATAGTAAAAAGAAATTCAAGCTTTAAATATGAAAAAAATTAAATGCTATGCTTAGGAAAGAAACCTATTCTATAACTTCCTCAACATACTAGAGAATTGTGTAGTAGATGCATCAAGTTCAATGTAGATGTTGTGAGTTAATTTTTTTTTGGCTTACTGACTATATTAAACTCGATTACAACAAACAAATCTAACTATGATTACATGAATCTAGGCTAATAGGATAAAGGTTCTTGTAGTCCACTTCAAGTGATCAATCCCTTGCTATGATTAATTAGATCCATCTCTTTTCCTCAAATGAGTTTTCATCTAACTCAACACATCACAAGATTCATAATAGTGGAGTAATGAAATAAACTCATATGATAGAAAACTCTAATTTAATTATCTCTCAAGATCTATTACATGCACAAAGAAAAATCTAATCTCTAAATATCCTTGATTAAACAATGTATAAATCTACCTCTACTCTCATACATTTATTGATTCTTAAAAACTAGCATTACACAAGTGTCTAGTCACTCCCTATCACATAAGAGGAGGAATTCTTATTTTAGAAATAATAATAAAAATAGGAGATTAAGTTTGAAAGAATAAAAAAGAACACTTTAGCTAGGACATTCCAATTCATGCATGAAAGAGAAATTTATTGAGAAATATAAGGATGTGTGGCTAAGTTGTACTAATTATTCTACAATCCTATCCATCCTACTAGTAATAGTTATTCTACTGCTTACTTGAACATTTTTCCTTCCTATCAGTGAAGGTCATCCTTGGCTACAAGGAGAAGCTGAGACATCTACACAACTACATGTGGCCATGGTCTTGGTTGCAAGTCTACTATAGCCTTAGTTGTGGGCATGGTACAATCTTGGCTATGGGATATCATCTTAATTGTTACAAGGAAAAAATATTTCCACAGAAAATATTTATTCTAGGGCCATCATAACTAAGATAACATGCAATATTTTTTTGAGAATAATTGGTTTAACATGTGATGATTCATTAATTTTTTTTTTAATAAAACATTGTTCTTTTATCAAAACTATAATTAAAATTCTTGTTTATTAGGTAGAAATGTATGTGGAAATGTATTTTGAAAAATGAAACATATGTACTAAATAGAGGCAATTATGAGACCCATCACATGCCCTAGATAATCATGTTTCTTGTCCTTAGGCAACTAAGGTCTTTCAATGCACATGAGGGTGATTATCCTACATTCAAATGGTTGAGTGGACCCCTCACATTGCTTGAATAAAACCTTTTTTTACCCTCTCTTCATTCCCATCTAGCATCTATTAAAAATAGTAGAACAATCAAACTAAAAATGTATAGAATCTACACCATATTTGTTGCAATAATAAAATGATATATGATATTATAATTTTTGAGTTGTTTCAATATATTTGTATTTTTGGATTATAAAGCTATTATGTTTCTTGTATCAAATCAACTAACCTATGGGAATAACTTCCCAAAAACTAAAAAATGATTTATTATTATAACTATTAACTAACATTTATTTTATTTAATTATTATTTAATCTAACCTATTATCTAACTATATACTAATGATGTAATACATATTGCATTACCCCTTTATTACATCAATTCAAATAAATGGTGAAACACTATAAGGAATGAACACAACAAACCTTCTAGAAACTTTGATGAAGTAGCTTTACCAATTCTCCTCACTCACCTAGGAACACCTGATGCATGAGCATCCCTGGTTGTAAAACAATCATGTATCAACCAAAAATAGTTATTTTCTTGCATTGCATTCAGTATTAGTTTTAGTTATAGTTCATTCCAAATTTCACCTCATCGTTGTTTCTCATCTCACGAAGAAGGATATAACATATACACATAAAAATCTATCACATAGCCAAAATTCACATCATTTGCATTTGTCTGTTGAAAGTCATCACTCTCAAAATCTCACTATGTTTACTAGTCAGAGCATTTGGGGCCGCCTTGGTCCAAATTTATTAGTGCGGACCTATTCTAGATTGTGCAGAGCCTAATGGGACATTATACAAGCATCTTGGGTTCATTGGGACCTATCTTGAACATTCAAAAGTTAATTCATTTCACATGGAGTTAATTCTTCCTATTTGGAGGCTGACATTCATATTTGATCATTCATTGGGTTATTAACCCTTGTGGCTGACATGGACCTATATTGGGGGTTGAGAGGTATATTTATAAGCATTTAATTCATTGTAGACCATCAATTCTATATTAGTTCTAAGTTAGATGTTTTAGGATCATTACATTTTCATATAAACCCTTCAAGGGAATGTAATAAGGCCTATTGGCCAGTTGTATTGTTGAAAGCTCTTGTGGCAAGCATGTGAGCCTTGGATATTTTCCTCGAAGGCATATGCTGCATGTAAGATTATATATTCAATGAAGTTTCATGTTCACATATCAATTTTTTGTTTTATTTCTGTTGTGTTGACTCATTATTGCATGGTTCAAACTGTTCCTTCTGGAAACCTCCTACCGTGATTGCACCAATTGGTATTAGAGCGAGTTTTCAATTCCTAAAGGAATTCCTTGAGGTGAACAAATTGCCAAATTGAGGTAGACTGCATTTTTTTCAATCGGTCACTGAATTTGAGGTAGTTGAAACCCTTGTATCCAGATCATTGAATTGAGGCGATTGCATGGATTCAAGGAGATATATGCCACCAAAGAGAGTGCTTGCTATGGGGAATATTGCTATAAGACTATATGAAATTTTGGAAATGATGCGTGAGATGCGAGTTAGGTTAGATGTTATTTAGGAAGATCCAAGGTGAGGCCTAAACCCTAGGTAGAATGATGAAAGTGATGAAGAAGCAAAACTTGTGAATCAAATTGCAGAAACCCTAGACGATGAAGAAGAGGAATCAAATCAAGTAACGATGCTGAAAGTGATTTCAAAAATTGGCAAGTGAACTAGAGTTGAAATTCAAAATTACGTAGGAAATTTGAATCTTAAAGAATTTATTGATTGGATAAATGAAATGGAAGAATACTTTGAGTATGAAGAAATTGAAGATCCAGAAAGAGTCAGATTTATGAAAAAAAATTGAACTTGGACATGCTATATTATGGTGGAATTTTTTTGATTGGATAGAAGCAAAAGAGGAAAAGAAAGAATCATCAAATGAGATACAATGGTGACAAAGTTGAAGAATCAATTCATACTAGAAGATTATTTACTTGAACTATTGAAGAGATTACAAAACTTGAGAAAAAAGGAAAGATGATCTATGAAGGAGTATACTGAAGAATTATACAAGATGATAATCAAAACTAGTCATAGTGAAGCTAGTAAAGAAAAGGTTGCAAAATAGATCAATGGACTGAGAACAAACATTAAAGAATAATTGAGCCTGGTAACTTAGATGCCATTTGTTGAAAAAGCATACCAGTTTGCATTGAAGGTTGAAGAGAAGTTGAACAAGAAATTTGAACAAAGACCAAGAAGTGCAAGAGGAATATTTTAGAAGAATGGACCCTAGTTGGAAGAAAGAAGACCATATATGGAGCAGAACAAAGATGTGAAACCATACCGGAGTGAAGAAAACGATGCTAAACCATATTATAAAGGAAGAGAAAGAAATCTTTACCATAGTAATAGAGGAGGTCATAATTCTCACTAGAGAGATGAATGAAGATTTGAGAGAAGACCATTTAGAGGAACCTATTTTAAGTGTGGAGGTGAAGGAAATAGAGCATTTGAGTGTCATCAGGGAAGTACCAAAAAGAAACTTGAGCATACTGGAAGAACATTATTTATGGATGAGGAGTATGTTGGATCCCCTAATTCAGTTGGGAAACTTGAGAAAGGTGAATCATTGGTGATGAGAAGATCATTGATGCATGAAGAAGTAACCAAGGAATTGCCACAGAGGAAAAGCCTATTCAGAACCAAATGTAATTCCAGAGGAAAGGTATGTAAAGTTATCATTGATAGTGGTAGTACTGATAATCTAGTTTTAGAGGAGATGGTAACCAAGCTGAATTTGAAGAGATTGAAGCATCCAAAACCCTATAGAATAGCATGGATTCAAGATGAGCATAAGATATTGGTGAATGAACAATGTTTGGTGAAATATCATATTGGATCATATAGGGATGAAAAATTGTGTGATGTTATGCCCATGGATGCATGTCATTTACTATTAGGAAGAGCATGAAAATATGATAAGAAAGTGATTCATGATGGAAGAAGAAATACTTATACTGTGACATCAAATGGAAAGAGAATCAAGTTGATACCATTGGAGGAAGAGAAGAAGACTGAATTTTGTGGCACTGCCAAACTATGTTTGGTAGATGGAAATAAGTTTCTTGATGGATTGAGGCATGAGAACCCATGTTATGAAAATCAATTCCAAGGGCAGGTGGTAAGCCAGAGGTAGAAAAATCTACCACAAAAAGCGAGGAGGTAGATAAATTGTTAACAAAGTATGAAGATATCATGTTAGAAAATGTACCAAAGGGACTCCCTCCTATCCGAAGTATCATTCATCATATAGATCTTATATCAAGAGCAATTTTTCTATACAAAGCATCATATAGAATTGCATTGGTAGAAAATGCAAAGTGGAACCGACAAATTCAAGAGTTGTTGAGGAAAGGGTTGATCAGAGAAATTTTGAGCCCATGTGTGGTACCGACTGTACTTGCACCAAAGAAAGATGGAGAGTGGAGAATGTGTAAAAATTCAAGAGCAATCAATAAGATCATTGTCAAGTATAGATTCCCATTTCACCAAAGATGGATGACACTATGGATTGTTTAAGTGGAGCAAAATATTTTACAATGATTGATCTCAAGAGTGGATATCATCAGATCAGGATTAGAGAAGGAGATGAATGGAAGACTGCATTTAAAACTAATGAAGGATAGTATGAGTGGTTAGCGATGCCTTTTGGATTGACCAATGCACTGAGTACTTTCATGAGATTGATGAATGAGGTATTCAAGAAATTATTAGGTAAGTTTGTCAGTATTTACTTGGATGATATTTTAATTCTTAGTAAAATGAGGGAAGAGCATTTGTGGCACATCTAGTAGGTATGGCAAAGGTTATGAGAAGAGAAGTTGCTAATTATGCCAAGTGTAGACACATAAAAATGGGCTCAACTTGAAAATGATATTTTCTACGATGACCATGCTTCTCCCTTACATAATTCAATTATTTAATCACATCCTAATGTCATAATTATTCCTCCATGATTATTTAAATAAATAAATTACATTTATTTATTTAAATACGTCACTAATTAGTTCTTATTCCTTCTAATAATTAAATAAATTTTTGATTACCAACATTACCATTTTTCCTTCAATTAAATAAATTTATTTATTTAACCCACTTTCCATCCCACCAAATAAATAATTAAAACAATTATTTATTGTCTTTTATCTCATTCCCATTTATGAATTAAACCATTATTTAATTCATAAGTCAACATTCCTCCATAAATTAATAATTTCTATTATTCCTTTTTCTCCACCATTGATTTGATTACTTTCAATTAAATCTCAACCCTTCATTTCAAGGCTTGCCCTAACTTTGACCTAATGTTGCCCTAACCCTAATCCTCCTTATGACATTGATTCTTGACCTTTGATCTTAGGGCTTCACCAACTTTTAATCCTAGCCATCCATTCTCAATTTGGAATTCTTTAAAAGGCTCTCTTTCAATTTATTTTGAACACACAAGTTACACATAACATGCTTAAGAGCTTTTGAGTACTTGAGCAACCACATATTACTTCAATATTTTTCTTGTCTTTGGCATAGGTTATAGTTGCACTTCAAATCTGAGGGCAATTATATCATTTTCAGCAAGATGGAGAAGGCCAATGGAGGTTGTAGAAACACCTGTTTCCCCCTGATACGAATTCTGACTGAAGTTTTATGTTTTTCTGACATTTTTTGGTTTTTGTGATTTTTTTGCAATTTTTGGGTTTTGATGCAATAAATAGAAAGGTACGACTTTTGCAATAATTTGAAATAAATTCAATAAAATATATAAAGCTCTGGAAATGAAGAAATATGGACGCCAGTATCTCTATTTGATCTTTTCTAATGATTACATGAAAACCCAGATACATGCATTAATTAAAACAATGAATTTGCAATATTTTATGAACCTGGAAATTGCTGCAACAGAAGTACAGATTGGTACGGTTGAAATAAATAATGGTCTTCTCCCTCTGAATGATAATCTCTGGTGACTCCCAGATAGTTGGCGCCTCCTTGATGCAAACTAGAAACCCCAACCAAAGGCGTTCCTTTTTAAATGATAAGTACGGCTCTTCAAGAGGTACGACCTGCTGGTAAAGTACGGCCTGTCAGATCTGAAATTAATGCTGTACGACTTCACCAAAATTCACTGCTAGTGTCTCTGTAATGGGTGCCCAGGTAAATAGAATATGTCTGAATGCAAACAACTGGAAAGAACTGAAGATATGAATTTCTCTGAAGCTCTGTAGTTTACTCTGAATGAGAAAACCTCTGTTGGCAATAGATCAAGTGATATTGCACACTCTCTGAATTGCTTTCCGCTGGATATGGCTCGTTCCCCAAGGAAGATGAACACGAAACCCTAAAGTCTCAGGCTCAGATCAAAGTTGATCAGTTTCAATTCTCAATAATCTCATCATGGCATAAATCCCAATGCAAAACCCTCTTAAGGCTGAAAAGTGCGATTTCCTCAAGAATAGGGTTTTTAATTAATATTTGACTTTTAATTTTCTTATTTTTCCATAGTTCTCTGTCAAATATTTAAATCATAAATTAAATGTCAAACTGGCCCCCTTTAATGATGGCGCACCCCTCAATGAGAAATCACTTAAGTTATAATCTTAAATTATAACTTTATATTATAAACATTAAATAATTAATATTTAATTAATGTCATTAAATATTAATATCTTCCTCGTTTCTAACCCGATGACTGATCCGTCTGATGCTGACGAACTCTGAAGTGATTCCTGATGCCGCCAAAGCCATACTGCTAAAAATAGCAGTGGTCCCACACTGCCTCCCAGGAACTGCTAAAAATAGCAATTCTGCAAATAGTCTCTGATCGAACCAGAATGAAAGACAACTGATCAAACTCTGCTGACTGAAGCCGAGCCAAGCTCCGAAGTGACCCTCTATCTAGTCTATCGGCCTACGAGGGTCGTGTGATAGGCCAATCCTGTCCTCTGAGAGATGTCCTTGAGAGAGGAATATAAGCAGGTCAAAGCGCTGAGAGTAGCGTCTCCCGAAGCAATCTCAATGCAGTCTTCTGCGAGATCTTTCCTCGGCTCTCCCATGTGGCATCCTCAGCAGGAAAGTCTCCATTTTACACGGATATTCCTAATAGTCCTCAGAAGCATAGCTGTCTCTCTGTACTCAGGGATGGTTCAGTGCTAAAATCAACTTTCCTCATCATCTAGGAGTAAAGTGTAGATGGTACCACCACGATGACTAGCCTTTTGAGGCGTGATACATGAAATCGTTGTGTACCGCTCTCGATGGAAGCTCAAGATCATTAAGCCACCTGCGCCAACTCTCCTCGGGGATCACGAGGACCCGTATGCGTGGCAGGCTTCTCGACACCTCTTCCTAAGAAGTGCGTTGTGGTAGGGCTGCAGCGGTAAACCATGTCACCAACTCCCGAAATGCCTCTCGAGTCCTCTTGATGCATCGCGGCAGGAACATATGCCTTGTGACTGTTCTCCTTGAGAGCCCTCATAGTGTCACGGCTCTCCGCAAGCATCCCTCCACCTTTTCCGGCACTCAGCCGGCTCGGTGATAAATCAAAGGCGCTGCGGCCTCAACGCGCCCATATAAAGCGCCATGAAGGGTGACATCCCGAATGGTCATATGGAATGTGAGGAGTTATAGCAATACTCCACACAAGTGTATCCGACATTTACGCTATACGCTGCCACCGCAATGTAGTTCTGAGATATCCCTCCACTTGCCAATGCAATGCGCCCATCACAATGCGTGGATGAGTAAGCTGAGGTGCTTCGATTAATGGCTTCGGTCCCACAAAGCCTGAAGACCTCCTGCCAGAAGTTACTCAGGAACCGACTATCTCTATCACTCACGATGCTCCGAGGCAACCCATGAAGTCTGAATATCTCACGAAAGAACACCTCTGCCACCTGTGTAGCTGTGTAAGTCGTGGTGATCGAAAAGAAGTGGGCATACTTCGTAAGCCGATCCACAACCACATATATGCAATCACACCCCTGGGCTTTAGGCAAGCTCGTGATAAAATCCATCGACAGGCATTCCCACTTCCTGTCAGGAATCGGAAGTGGCTGTAGTAAACCTGCCGGGTGAGTGTTCTCCTGCTTGTTCTACTGACAAACAGGGCACTCACGCACATACTGAAGAACATCTCTCTTGAGATCTTTCCATGTGAACCTCTCCCATATCTGCCTATAAGTTTTGAAGTAACCGGGATGTCCTGCTGTGGGAATATCATGAAAGGCTCGCATAACCATGTTCTTCACCTCTGAACCGGGAATCAGAAATATCCTGTGCTTGTAAATGATCAAGTCATTCAAAAGTGTGTACCTGGTGTCAACTGCTGATCCCTCAACAATGCTGGAGGCCCAACTATCCTTGGCATACTCTGCCACTATCAAATGCCTCCAATCCTCAGAAATCTGAACCATAGTGCCCAAGTACGGTCTCCGTGAAAGTGCATCTGCCACTACGTTCTGAGTACCTTTGATATAAGAAATATCAAAGTCATAAGCCTGCAGCTTACTGACCCACTTCTGCTGTCTGTCATTGAGATCTCGCTGCCCCAAGAAGTGTCGTAGACTGTTATGTCCGGTCTTGATGCAAAATTTGCTGCCAACGAGGTATTGTCTAAATTTTGCCAAGGCGTACATGTCGCGAGCATCTCCTTATCATATATCTTGTACAAACACTTTCGGGTCCTGCGAGCTTGCGGCTCTCATAAACTTCTCGGTGCTTGTCACGCGCCAATAGCACCAATGCCCTCACCTGATGCATCACACTGAAGCTCAAACAGCTTCGTAAAGTCCGGTAGTGCCAAAACAGGGCAAGTGGTCATCAACTCCTTGAACTTCACAAAACACTCTTGTGCCTCAGAAGTCCAAACAAACGCCCCCTTTTTCATCAAGTCTGTCATCGGGGCTACATGTCGTGAATAGCCATTCACGAATTTGCGGTAGAATCCACACAAACCGAGAAACCCTCTCAACTGCGTCAGGTTCGCCGGTGTGGGCCAATCAACTATGGCGCGGATCTTTTCAGGATCCATGCGCACTCCATCTGCACTGATAATATGACCAAGATATAACAATTCGGTCATCCCCAAGTCACACTTGGACTCCTTGGCGTACAAGGACTCCCTCTCCAAAATGCTCAACACTGTCTCCAAGTGTGCCAAGTGCTCCTGCCAAGTCCGACTGTAGATCAAGATGTCGTCGAAGAAAACCAACATAAACCTCCTCAGCAATGCATGAAATACTCTGTTCATCGTCGACTGAAAAGTGGCTGGTGCGTTAGTGAGCCCAAATGGCATCACTACGAACTCGAAGTGCCCACAATGACATCTGAAGGCTGTCTTCTCTATGTCCTGCTCACGGACTCTAATCTGATGATAACCCGACCATAAATCAATCTTCGTAAAATAACATGCCCCATGAAGCTCATCAATCAACTTATCTATCCTCGGTATCGGGTATCTATTTTTAATTGTCCTCTTATTCAGGACCCTGTAGTCAATGCACATGCGCAACGTTCCATCCTTCTTCACCAATACAACAGAAGAGGCGAACGGTGATTTGCTCGGTCTAATATGACCCATAGCAAGTAACTCCTTTATGGTCTTCTCAATCTCATCCTTCAATCTTTTCGGATGCCTGTAAGGAGTTATCATGACGGGTTTTGCACCCTCCTCGAGCTCAATAATGTGCTCTATCCCTCTATCTGGAGGTCTACCTGGCGGAATATCACTGAACACCTTATCATGCTTGATTCTGATCTTCTGAATGTCCGGATGATACTCTGTCTTTTGCTGTCCCTCCTGTAAAGGTGCTAGATGACACTCTGCAGCCCACTCTACCATGTCATGACGCATGAGCCGCTCCATTCGGCGAAAGGAAATTGTTTTAAGGTCACTGTCCCGTATTGCCTTAAGGATGTGTGTCTTCCCGTCGACCTCAAAACGAATCTCCATATCCTTGAGACGAAGTGTTACCTCCTCCAATGAGTGTAACCACTTCATTCCCAATACCAAGTCAATGTCTCCCATATTAACAACGTAATAATCAGCCTTGAACTCATAATTGTTCAGGCGTAAGGGGAGATCCCTAATCATGCGCTCACATCTCAAAGTGTACCCATCTGCCACTTTGACTCTGATGCCCTCGAAGTCCTCAGTGATAAGTCCTCGTTTCTCAACGAATCTAGCATCTATAAAATTATGCGTGGCTCCGGTATCCAATAGGGTAATGACCCTCTGACCTGCTAATACACCTCGTAGCCTGAAAGAATCCTCCTGCTGGATGCTAGACAAACGGGCCTCCTGTATCTGAAGCTCGGGCTCAATCTCTGCTCTCGGCTCTGGAGCCTCTGACTCTGAATCATCTGTATGCTCTGGCTGATCAGAATTTTCTGATTCTGAGTCCTCATAATATGCCCACATAACCCGATTTGCCTTGCCCTTAGGTCTTAGAGGACAATCGTGACTGGCATCATACGGTCCCTTGCAGTAGAAGCAAAGCTTCTTCCTGCGAAGGTCGTTCAGGGCCTCACGATCTAAAGGTGGGAACGCTGATTTTCCTTTAGAATCGTTTTTATAATCTGATTTGTCCTTGTTATAATCAGATTTTTCCTTGTTTTTATTAAAGCCCTTATTGTCTCGGAACGATGAAGAACCTCTGGAGTTAAATTTATTTGTCGGGGCTGCAAACTCCATGTTACGTGCTTTCTTCATCGCCTCCTGTAATGATGGAGGATCAAAGGCTTTGATCCAGCCTCTAAGTGGCTCGGTCAAACCCTCCATAAAGAGAACTACCAACCGCCTCTCTGATATGCTCGGGACCATGACGGATAGTCTCTGGAAATCACTGATATATGCCTCGAGACTGCCACTCTGCCTCAACTGTGCTAAGTCTCGGAAATAGGTTTCCGGATCCTTCCGGTCAAACCTCTCTACCAATCTATCCACGAACTCCTGGTAGGTAGTAATCCTGTCGTGCTGTAAGGTGACCATGCCATGGTGCCACCAGTCGTATGCTACTCCCTCGAGGTGCAGTGTAGCATATCTAATCGCGTCTCGCTCAGCCATCGGACGCAAAGTGAGGAATGTGTCAAGCTTGCTAATCCAAGCTTGGGCAGTCATCTTCCCACTACCATCAAACATCGCCAAATTAAGCTTGTTAGTTGCATGTTTGAGGTCATTATTCTGCTGCCGGGGCCTCCAATCCTGTCGAGCCCTGTTATGTTCTCGCCTCTGTGTAACAAAACGGTCAAAAGAGATCCGTTCTCTGACTGCAGGAGGTATCAACTCCCACTCCTCGTTCGCTGCCATAAGGTTATCAGCAAACCGTCTCGTGCTTTCATCTGGTAAAAGCCTCGCCGAATCTTTGTCTCGTGAAGGTAGGCCTGGTAGGCCTATCGGCTATCCATGACACCGTCCTAGGTGCTCTCCGTGACCCTGCCTCACTCCTGTCATCGTCACGATGTGGTGACGGTCTCCTCGGAGTCCCTAATCTCTGTAGAGCCACTGTCAACTGCTGCAATACCTCAGTCGACTGTCGCTGACCTGCACGTATATCCCTGAGTGCGAGTAAGACCTCAGCATCATCTTGATCCCTGTTATTCTGTGGAATCTCTGTCCTCGGTATATCAGATCTCTCAGCCCTGTCATTCCTGTCAGCCATGATATCTGGCTGTCTGCTCAAACTGCGTTGCCTTTCAATCAAGGCACGTCTGCGTGTATAATACCTGTATGTGTCAAATTCCTCTGGCTGCATGTGATGGCTAAACCCTAAGGATGGCAGGATTTAGCTCTGATACCACTGTAGAAACCCTAGTTTCCCCCTGACACTGCTCCTGACTGATGTCTGACGTTTTTGAAGGTTTTTGAAGTTTTGTGATTTTTTTGCAATTTTTGTGTTTTTGATGCAATAGTGAACAGTACGGCTATTCTAGAAAATAATAATAAATTCTCTAAAAATACTAGATCTTCAATTTGCTTGAGAAATACAATAAGAAATGAAGGCGTTTCTTTTATTATTCAATTGATCTCCATATAACAATGTTCTGCTAACATGCAAAGACAAAATAATGATTTTTATCATAAAAACCTGGTAAAAACAGCTTGCTGAAGATGCACAAAATTGTACGGCTGTATAGATTCCTTCCTTTCTCCCTCCGTCTGGCAAGCTCAGAATGACCCAGTGATTTAGGCGCCTCCTTTAATGCAAACTGGAACCCACTAATAAAGGCGTTCCTTTTTATCTGTTGAGTACGGCTCTTTCAAGAGGTACGGCCTGCTGTACTAAGTACGACCTGTCAGATCAGCAATGAATGTTGTACGGACTTCTCCAAATATCAATGTTTGAATCTCTGAGATGGGCGCCTTGATGAACAAATACTGTCTGGATGCAAACAACTGAATAAACCTCTGAAGATATCAATTTCTCTGAAGCTCTGTAGTTTCCTCTGGATAAGAAAACCTCTGTTGGCAATAGATCAAGTGATATTGCACACTCTCTGAATTGCTTTCCGCTGGAGATGGCTCGTTCCCCAAGGAATTCGAACGCGAAACCCTAAAGTCTCAGGCTCAGATCAAAGTTGATCAGTTTCAATTCTCAATAATCTCATAATGGCACAAATCCCAATGCAAAACCCTCTTAAGGCTGAAAAGTGCGATTTCCTCAAGAATAGGGTTTTAATTAATATTTGACTTTTAATTTTCTTATTTCTCCATAGTTCTTCGTCAAATATTTAAATCATAAATTAAATGTCAAACTGGCCCCCTTTAATGATGGCGCACCCCTCAGTGAGAAATCACTTAAGTTATAATCTTAAATTATAACTTTATATTATAAACATTAAATACTTAA
>VDFB02000015.1:438726659-438817155 GCA_007258455.2 Sequoia sempervirens
GAAACCCTAGACGATGAAGAAGAGGAATCAAATCAAGTAACGATGCTGAAAGTGATTTCAAAAATTGGCAAGTGAACTAGAGTTGAAATTCAAAATTACGTAGGAAATTTGAATCTTAAAGAATTTATTGATTGGATAAATGAAATGGAAGAATACTTTGAGTATGAAGAAATTGAAGATCCAGAAAGAGTCAGATTTATGAAAAAAAATTGAACTTGGACATGCTATATTATGGTGGAATTTTTTTGATTGGATAGAAGCAAAAGAGGAAAAGAAAGAATCATCAAATGAGATACAATGGTGACAAAGTTGAAGAATCAATTCATACTAGAAGATTATTTACTTGAACTATTGAAGAGATTACAAAACTTGAGAAAAAAGGAAAGATGATCTATGAAGGAGTATACTGAAGAATTATACAAGATGATAATCAAAACTAGTCATAGTGAAGCTAGTAAAGAAAAGGTTGCAAAATAGATCAATGGACTGAGAACAAACATTAAAGAATAATTGAGCCTGGTAACTTAGATGCCATTTGTTGAAAAAGCATACCAGTTTGCATTGAAGGTTGAAGAGAAGTTGAACAAGAAATTTGAACAAAGACCAAGAAGTGCAAGAGGAATATTTTAGAAGAATGGACCCTAGTTGGAAGAAAGAAGACCATATATGGAGCAGAACAAAGATGTGAAACCATACCGGAGTGAAGAAAACGATGCTAAACCATATTATAAAGGAAGAGAAAGAAATCTTTACCATAGTAATAGAGGAGGTCATAATTCTCACTAGAGAGATGAATGAAGATTTGAGAGAAGACCATTTAGAGGAACCTATTTTAAGTGTGGAGGTGAAGGAAATAGAGCATTTGAGTGTCATCAGGGAAGTACCAAAAAGAAACTTGAGCATACTGGAAGAACATTATTTATGGATGAGGAGTATGTTGGATCCCCTAATTCAGTTGGGAAACTTGAGAAAGGTGAATCATTGGTGATGAGAAGATCATTGATGCATGAAGAAGTAACCAAGGAATTGCCACAGAGGAAAAGCCTATTCAGAACCAAATGTAATTCCAGAGGAAAGGTATGTAAAGTTATCATTGATAGTGGTAGTACTGATAATCTAGTTTTAGAGGAGATGGTAACCAAGCTGAATTTGAAGAGATTGAAGCATCCAAAACCCTATAGAATAGCATGGATTCAAGATGAGCATAAGATATTGGTGAATGAACAATGTTTGGTGAAATATCATATTGGATCATATAGGGATGAAAAATTGTGTGATGTTATGCCCATGGATGCATGTCATTTACTATTAGGAAGAGCATGAAAATATGATAAGAAAGTGATTCATGATGGAAGAAGAAATACTTATACTGTGACATCAAATGGAAAGAGAATCAAGTTGATACCATTGGAGGAAGAGAAGAAGACTGAATTTTGTGGCACTGCCAAACTATGTTTGGTAGATGGAAATAAGTTTCTTGATGGATTGAGGCATGAGAACCCATGTTATGAAAATCAATTCCAAGGGCAGGTGGTAAGCCAGAGGTAGAAAAATCTACCACAAAAAGCGAGGAGGTAGATAAATTGTTAACAAAGTATGAAGATATCATGTTAGAAAATGTACCAAAGGGACTCCCTCCTATCCGAAGTATCATTCATCATATAGATCTTATATCAAGAGCAATTTTTCTATACAAAGCATCATATAGAATTGCATTGGTAGAAAATGCAAAGTGGAACCGACAAATTCAAGAGTTGTTGAGGAAAGGGTTGATCAGAGAAATTTTGAGCCCATGTGTGGTACCGACTGTACTTGCACCAAAGAAAGATGGAGAGTGGAGAATGTGTAAAAATTCAAGAGCAATCAATAAGATCATTGTCAAGTATAGATTCCCATTTCACCAAAGATGGATGACACTATGGATTGTTTAAGTGGAGCAAAATATTTTACAATGATTGATCTCAAGAGTGGATATCATCAGATCAGGATTAGAGAAGGAGATGAATGGAAGACTGCATTTAAAACTAATGAAGGATAGTATGAGTGGTTAGCGATGCCTTTTGGATTGACCAATGCACTGAGTACTTTCATGAGATTGATGAATGAGGTATTCAAGAAATTATTAGGTAAGTTTGTCAGTATTTACTTGGATGATATTTTAATTCTTAGTAAAATGAGGGAAGAGCATTTGTGGCACATCTAGTAGGTATGGCAAAGGTTATGAGAAGAGAAGTTGCTAATTATGCCAAGTGTAGACACATAAAAATGGGCTCAACTTGAAAATGATATTTTCTACGATGACCATGCTTCTCCCTTACATAATTCAATTATTTAATCACATCCTAATGTCATAATTATTCCTCCATGATTATTTAAATAAATAAATTACATTTATTTATTTAAATACGTCACTAATTAGTTCTTATTCCTTCTAATAATTAAATAAATTTTTGATTACCAACATTACCATTTTTCCTTCAATTAAATAAATTTATTTATTTAACCCACTTTCCATCCCACCAAATAAATAATTAAAACAATTATTTATTGTCTTTTATCTCATTCCCATTTATGAATTAAACCATTATTTAATTCATAAGTCAACATTCCTCCATAAATTAATAATTTCTATTATTCCTTTTTCTCCACCATTGATTTGATTACTTTCAATTAAATCTCAACCCTTCATTTCAAGGCTTGCCCTAACTTTGACCTAATGTTGCCCTAACCCTAATCCTCCTTATGACATTGATTCTTGACCTTTGATCTTAGGGCTTCACCAACTTTTAATCCTAGCCATCCATTCTCAATTTGGAATTCTTTAAAAGGCTCTCTTTCAATTTATTTTGAACACACAAGTTACACATAACATGCTTAAGAGCTTTTGAGTACTTGAGCAACCACATATTACTTCAATATTTTTCTTGTCTTTGGCATAGGTTATAGTTGCACTTCAAATCTGAGGGCAATTATATCATTTTCAGCAAGATGGAGAAGGCCAATGGAGGTTGTAGAAACACCTGTTTCCCCCTGATACGAATTCTGACTGAAGTTTTATGTTTTTCTGACATTTTTTGGTTTTTGTGATTTTTTTGCAATTTTTGGGTTTTGATGCAATAAATAGAAAGGTACGACTTTTGCAATAATTTGAAATAAATTCAATAAAATATATAAAGCTCTGGAAATGAAGAAATATGGACGCCAGTATCTCTATTTGATCTTTTCTAATGATTACATGAAAACCCAGATACATGCATTAATTAAAACAATGAATTTGCAATATTTTATGAACCTGGAAATTGCTGCAACAGAAGTACAGATTGGTATGGCTGAAATAAATAATGTTCTTCTCCCTCTGAATGATAATCTCTGGTGACTCCCAGATAGTTGGCGCCCCCTTGATGCAAACTAGGAACCCCAACCAAAGGCGTTCCTTTTTAAATGATAAGTCGCGGCTCTTGAGAGGTCACGACCTGGCAGTGAAATCTGACTGTGGATCACAGAAATTAATGTCTGACTTCACCAAAATTCGCTGAGTGTCTCTGCGTAGTAAGGTTACTTGAGGTAAAATAGAATATGTCACGAGATACCAAACAGGCCGAAGATATGAATTTCTCGAGCTCGTGGTTTACTCACGAATGAGAAAACCTCACGGTTGGCAATAGATCAAGTGTGCACACACTCACGAATTGCTCACATTTGGATGGCTCGTTCCCAAGGAAGATGAACCTGAAACCTAAAGTCTCGAGGAGACTCAGATCAAAGTTGATCAGTTTCAATTCTCAATAATCTCATAATCACATAATGGCACAAATCCCAATGCAAAACCCTCTTAAGGCTGAAAAGTGCGATTTCCTCAAGAATAGGGTTTTAATTAATATTTGACTCTTAATTTTCTTATTTCTCCATAGTTCTCCGTCAAATATTTAAATCATAAATTAAATGTTAAACTGGCCCCCTTCATGATGGCGCACCCCTCAGTGAGAAATCACTTAAGTTATAATCTTAAATTATAACTTTATATTATAAACATTAAATAATTAATATTTAATTAATGTCATTAAATATTAATATCTTCCTCGTTTCTAACCCGATGACCGATCCGTCTGATGCTGACGAACTCTGAAGTGATTCCTGATGCCGCCAAAGCCATACTGCTAAAAATAGCAGTGGTCCCACACTGCCTGCCAGGAACTGCTAAAAATAGCAATTCTGCAAATAGTCTCCGATTGAGCCAGAACGAAAGACAACTGATCAATCCCTGCTGACTGAAGCTGAGCCAAGCTCCGAAGTGACCCTCTATCTAGTCTATCGACCTCACGAGGAATTAGGTGTGATAAGAGCCAATCGTCCTCTGAGAGATGTCGAGAAGGGGACATGACAGTCTGCCCCTCTTGAAATTGCTTGTCCTCAAGCAATCTCAATGCCGAATGTTGCAGAATCTCCTCGCTCTCCCATGTCGCATCCTCAACCAGCAAATCTCTCCATTTTACCAGATATTCCCTAATAGTCCTCGTATGGCTGTCTCTCCACGTACTCGGGATGGACTTCAGTACTAAAATCAACTTTCCCTCATCATCTAAAGGAGGTAGGCTGTAGATGGTACCACCACCGATGACCGCGCTTTTTGGTATTGATACATGAAAATCGTTGTGTACCACGCTCTCGATGGAAGCTCAAGATCGTAAAGCCACCCCTGCACTTCAGCTCTCCTCAGGGATCACGAGGACGATAACCGATGGCGAGCTTCTACGACACCTCTTCCCTAGAGTGGGTAATGATAGGGCGCTCGCGGCATGAGGTAAAACCATGTCACCAACCTCGAAATGCCTCAGGTCCTCTTAAGTCGCATCGCCTGGCGGTTCTATGCCTTGGCAATATTCTCCTTGAGAGCCCTCATAGTGTCCTGACTCTCCTGCAACCATCCTCCTGCACTCGGCACTCTACTGTCGCTCAATAGCAAATCAAGGAAACTCGGCGCCTCATACCCATATAGCGCCATGAAGGGTGACATCGAATGGTCATATGGAATGTCGAGTTATAGCAATCACACAAGTGTATCCATTTGACCCACGCCTTCTGCTGCCCTGCTATGTAGTTCCTGAGATATCCCTCCACCCACTTATTCACTATCTCCGTCTGCCCATCTGTCTGTGGATGGTAACTGGTGCTCGGTGTAAGCTCGGTCCCGCAAAGCCTGAAGACCTCCTGCCAGAAGTTACTCAGGAACCGACTATCTCTATCACTCACGATGCTCTGAGGCAACCCATGAAGTCTGAATATCTCGAGAAAGAGCACCTGCATACGGTAGCCAGGCATTGGCAAGTGGTGGTGATCCGAAGAAGTGGGCATGCGCCGTGGCCGATCCACAACCACATATGCAATCCACACTACGGGCTTTAGGCAAGCTCATTGATAAAATCCATCGAAGCCGGGGCATTCCCCTTCGGCCGGGGAATCGAGGAAGTGGCTGTAGTAAAGCTGCTTGAGGGTGAGTGTTCTCACAGCGTTCTCAAGGCTGAAAGCGGGGCACTCCACTTGCTATCTTGAACATCTCTCTTGGGACCTTTCCACGTGAACCTCTCCCATATCTGCCTGTAAGTCTTGAAGTAACCGGGATGTCCTGCTGTGGGAATATCATGAAAGGCTCGCATAACCATGTTCTTCACCTTAGAACCGGGAATCAGAAATATCCTGTGCTTGTAAATGATCAAATCATTCACAAGTGTGTACCTGGTATCTACTGCTGATCCCTCGACAATGCTGGAGGCCCAACTGTCCTTGGCATACTCTGCCACTATCAAATGCCTCCAATCCTCGGAAATCTGAACCATAGTGCCCGATGCGGTCTCGGGTAAGTGCATCCTTACTCACGTTAGAGTACCTTTGATATAAATATCAAAGTCATAAGCCTGCAGCTTGCTGACCCACTTTTGCTGTCTGTCGTTGAGATCTCGCTGCCCTAAAAAGTGTCTAAGACTGTTATGATCAGTCTTGATGCAAAATTTGCTGCCAACAAGGTATTGTCTAAATTTTGCCAAGGCATGCATAATCGCGAGCATCTCTTTGTCGTATATGCTATACAACCTCTCGGGTCCTCTGAGCTTGCGGCCCTCATAAACTATCGGGTGCTTGTCCTGCATAAGCACCGCACCAATCTCCCCTCACGATGCATCACACTTTGAAGCTCAAAGCGAGCCGTAAAGTCAGTAGTGCCAAAAGCGGGGCAAGTGGTCATCAACTCCTTGAACTACAAAACACTCTTGTGCCTCGAAGTCAAACAAAGCGCCCCCTTTTCATCAAATTACGTCATCCGGGCTACATGTATTGAATAGCCGTTCCGCGAATTTCGCATTAGAATCCACACAAACCGAAACCCTCTCCAGAAATTGCGTCCCGAGGTTAAGCGGTGTGGAGCCAATCAACTATGTTGGCGGATCTTTTCCGGGATCCATCGCCTCCATCTGCCCGATAATATGACCAGGGTATGGCTGCGTTCGGTCATCCCCAAGTCACACTTGGACTCCTTGGCGTACAAGGACTCCCTCTCCAAAATGCTCAACACTGTCTCCAAGTGTGCCAAGTGCTCCTGCCAAGTCCGACTGTAGATCAAGATGTCATCGAAGAAAACCAACACAAACCTCCTCAGCAATGCATGAAATACTCTGTTCATCATCGACTGAAAAGTGGCTGGTGCGTTAGTGAGCCCAAATGGCATCACTACGAACTCGAAGTGCCCACAATGACATCTGAAGGCTGTCTTCTCTATGTCCTACTCACGGACTCTAATCTGATGATAACCCAACCATAAATCAATCTTCGTGAAATAACAGGCACCATGGAGCTCATCAATAAGCTCATCTATCCTCGGTATCCGGTATCTATTTTTAATTGTCCTCTTATTCAGGACCCTATAATCAATGCACATACGCAACGTTCCATCCTTCTTCTTCACCAATACAACAGAAGAGGCGAACGGTGATTTGCTCGGTCTAATATGACCCATAGCAAGTAACTCCTTTATAGTCTTCTCAATCTCATCCTTCAATCTTTTCGGATGCCTGTAAGGAGTTATCATGACGGGTTTTGCACCCTCCTCAAGCTCAATAATGTGCTCTATCCCTCTGTCTGGAGGTCTACCTGGCGGAATATCGCTGAACACCTTGTCATGCTTGACTCTCAACTGCTGGATGTCTGGATGATACTCTGTCTTTTGCTGTCCCTCCTGTAAAGGTGCTAAATGACACTCTG
Source organism: Sequoia sempervirens (assembly GCA_007258455.2). Taxonomy (NCBI): domain Eukaryota; kingdom Viridiplantae; phylum Streptophyta; class Pinopsida; order Cupressales; family Cupressaceae; genus Sequoia; species Sequoia sempervirens. The sequence continues at coordinate 438,733,911 of VDFB02000015.1, forward strand.
CAACCCACTCTACCATGTCGTGACGCATAAGCCGCTCCATTCGGCGAAAGGAAATTGTTTTAAGGTCGCTGTCTCGTATTGCCTTAAGGATGTGTGTCTTCCCGTCGACCTCAAAACGAATCTCCATATCCTTGAGATGAAGTGTTACCTCCTCCAATGAGTGTAACCACTTCATTCCCAATACCAAGTCAATGTCTCCCATATTAACAACATAATAATCTGCCTTGAACTCATAATTGTTCAGGCGTAAGGGGAGATCTCTAATCATGCGCTCACATCTCAAAGTGTACCCATCAGCCACTTTGACTCTGATGCCCTCGAAGTCCTTAGTGATAAGTCCTCGTTTCTCAACGAATCTAGCATCTATAAAATTATGCATGGCTCCTGTATCCAATAGGGTGATAACCCTCTGACCTGCTAATACACCACGAAGCCTGAAAGATCCCTCCTGCTGGATGCTAGACAAACGGGCCTCCTGTACCTGAAGCTCGGGCTCAATCATACCACATAAGACTTCGACTCTGTGAATCATGTCGTATGCTGCGGTCGAGAATTTTCTGATTACGAGTCCTCATAGTATACCCACATAACCACGGTTACCTTTCCCTTAGGTCTTAGAGGGACGAAGTATGGTGGCATCATCACGGTCCCTTGCGGTAGAAGCAAAGCTTCTTCCTAGCGAGAAGGTTATTCGAGGGCCTCGATCAAAGGTGGGAGCGATTTTCCTTCTAGGAGAATCATTTTTATAATCTGGCTTGTCCTTGTTATAATAGATTTTTCCTTTTTTTTATTAAAGCCCTTATGTCTCGGAACGATGAAGAACCTCTGGAGTTAAATTTATTTGCCGGGGCTGCGAACTCCATGTTACGTGCCTTCTTCATCGCCTCCTGTAGTGACGGAGGATCAAAGGCTTTGATCCAGCCTCTCAGTGGCTCGGTCAAACCCTCCATGAAAAGAACTACCAAACGCCTCTCTGATATACTCGGGACCATAACGGATAGTCTCTGAAAGTCACTGATATAGGCCTCGAGACTGCCACTCTGCCTCAACTGTGCTAAGTCTCGGAAGTAGGTTTCCGGATCCTTCCGGTCAAACCTCTCTACCAATCTATCCACGAACTCCTGGTAGGTAGTAATCCTGTCGTGCTGTAAGGTGACCATGCCATGGTGCCACCAGTCGTATGCTACTCCCTCGAGGTACAGTGTAGCATATCTAATAGCGTCTCGCTCAACCATTGGACGTAAAGTGAGGAATGTGTCAAGCTTGCTAATCCAAGCTTGGGCAGTCATCTTCCCACTACCATCAAACATCGCCAAATTAAGTCTGTTAGTTGCATGTTTGAGGTCATTATTCTGCTGCTAGGGTCTCCAATCCTGTCGAGCCCTATTATGTTCTCGCCTCTATGTAACAAAACGGTCAAAAGAGATCCGTTCTCTGACTGCAGGAGGTATCAACTCCCACTCCTCGTTCGTTGCCATAAGGTTATCAGCAAACAAATCCTCGTGCTCATCACCTGGTATAGCCTCATCGGGCTCCTGTCTCGTGAAAGTAGGCCTAGTAGGCCTATCGGCTGTCCGTGACACCGTCCTAGGTGCTCTTTGTGACCCTGCCTCACTCCTGTCATCGTCACGATGTGGTGACGGTCTCCTCGGAGTCCCTAATCTCTGTAGAGCCACTGTCAACTACTGCAATACCTCAGTCGACTGTCTTTGACCTGCACGGATATCCCTGAGTGCGAGTAAGACCTCAGCATCATCCTGATCCCTGTTATTCTATGGGATCTTTGTCCTCGGTATATCAGATCTCTCAGCCCTATCATTCCTGTCAGCCATGATATCTGGCTGTCTGCTCAAACTGCGTTGCCTTTCAATCAAGGCACGTCTGCGTGTATAATACCTGTATGTGTCAAATTCCTCTGGCTGCATGTGATGGCTAAACCCTAAGGATGGCAGGATTTAGCTCTGATACCACTGTAGAAACACCTGTTTCCCCCTGATACGGATTCTGACTGAATTTTTATGTTTTTCTGATGTTTTTGGTTTTTTGTGATTTTTTTGCAATTTTTGGGTTTTGATGCAATAAATAAAAGGTACGACTTTTGCAATAATTTGAAATAAATTCAATAAAATATATAAAGCTCTGGAAATGAAGAAATATGGACGCCAGTATCTCTATTTGATCTTTTCTAATGATTACAGGAAAACCCAGATACATGCATTAATTAAAACAATGAATTTGCAATATTTTATGAACCTGGAAATTGCTGCAACAGAAGTACAGATTGGTACGGCTGAAATAAATAATGGTCTTCTCCCTCTGAATGATAATCTCTGGTGACTCCCAGATAGTTGGCGCCTCCTTGATGCAAACTAGAAACCCCAACCAAAGGCGTTCCTTTTTAAATGATAAGTACGGCTCTTCAAGAGGTACGGCCTGCTGGTAAAGTACGACCTGTCAGATCTGAAATTAATGCTGTACGGCTTCACCAAAATTCACTGCTAGTGTCTCTGTAATGGGCGCCCAGGTAAATAGAATATGTCTGAATGCAAACAACTGGAAAGAACTGAAGATATGAATTTCTCTGAAGCTCTGTAGTTTACTCTGAATGAGAAAACCTCTGTTGGCAATAGATCAAGTGATATTGCACACTCTCTGAATTGCTTTCCGCTGGAGATGGCTCGTTCCCCAAGGAAGATGAACACGAAACCCTAAAGTCTCAGGCTCAGATCAAAGTTGATTAGTTTCAATTCTCAATAATCTCATCATGGCACAAATCCCAATGCAAAACCCTCTTAAGGCTGAAAAGTGCGATTTCCTCAAGAATAGGGTTTTTAATTAATATTTGACTTTTAATTTTCTTATTTCTCCATAGTTCTCCGTCAAATATTTAAATCATAAATTAAATGTCAAACTGGCCCCCTTTAATGATGGCGCACCCCTCAATGAGAAATCACTTAAGTTATAATCTTAAATTATAACTTTATATTATAAACATTAAATAATTAATATTTAATTAATGTCATTAAATATTAATATCTTCCTCGTTTCTAACCCGATGACTGATCCGTCTGATGCTGACGAACTCTGAAGTGATTCCTGATGCCGCCAAAGCTATACTGCTAAAAATAGCAGTGGTCCCACACTGCCTCCCAGGAACTGCTAAAAATAGCAATTCTACAAATAGTCTCCGATTGAACCAGAACGAAAGACAACTGATCAAACTCCGCTGACTGAAGCTGAGCCAAGCTCCGAAGTGACTCTTTATCCAGTCTATCGGCCTACGAGGGTCGTGTGATAGGCCAATCCTGTCCTCTGAGAGATTTCACTGAGAAGGGGACATGACAGAGGTCAACCAATGGAAGTTTGAAGACTAGGTGATATTATTCAATGTTTATTTGCTTCTTGTTTTCATTGTGCTCTATTGTTGATTGATGATTTAGTTTTATGTTGCTTGCAATCTAACTGAAAACTTTTCTCTAATCCAATGATGCAGAGGCCTAGAAAGTCGCTGCCACATAGACATACTTGAAAAAGAGAAGGTTGACATGTTTGTACAAACACTCCTAGGCCCATTGAGAAATGGCTTGCGAGTTCATTGTTGTACAACCTTCATGGACCTAGTCGAATGAGGCACCCAACTTGAGAAAGCCCTTATTGCTGAGGGAAGATTAAAATATTGTCCTAAAAACACAAATGCAAGTCCACCCACCGACAAGAATAAATACTGGGTTAAGAATAACCATGTCACCAATGATGGCGTTGTACATGCTAGGGCTGTGAACGCAATGGGTCATGTACTTACCCTTAAAGGGGCTCAACCATAAACTACATAGATGACCACACAGACCCATGTTGCCAATGTTGTACAGAAAAATCAAAATAACCAAGGTAATCAAAATAACCAAAATCAAAGGCAGCCTCGACAACCCAGACAGTTCCCCAAGAGTCACACATACACCCCCTTGGGTGAGCCCATTGAAGAAGTCCTCAAGAAACTCCTTCAAAATGGTGTCATCACACTTGAGGACCCAAAACCATATGACCCAGGGCAGTTTAAACCATTTTGGTGGGATAACAACGCATTTTGTGATTCTCATCAGGCAAAAGGACATAAAACCTCCTCTTGTCGACAACTGAAAAATCTGGTACAATACCTTATTGAGAATCATACCATTGAGATATGTGGACCAACATTTGCATCTAATTCGGACCATACCATACACAAGAACCCACTATAGGACCATGGTTCTAGTAACCCTTCCACGTCAAAAGCCAATAACAATAATTGAGCCAACCATGCCCATATTGCATATGACTATTCTGGTGGACCTATCATAAATCATATTAGAACAACTATTGAACATGTCAACACAGTTACTGTTAGAAAGGCCCCTAAATGCAATGTCACTACCCGTGGGGGAAAAGTCACCATAGCCGGCCCTCCTCCTCCCAGACAACCAAAGATAACAATAGCTAGCTCATTTTCCTGACAATCGTAGTCCCGTCCATTAACCAAACAGTCCTAGCCTAAAGGACATTTTAACCTCATTGATCAACTTGGGAAGACATCTGCACAAATTTCTATACTTGAGTTGCTACGCATTTCCCCAGCACATAAGGCTATACTCAACAAAACATTACAAGAGTCTTCCATTCCCCAAGACATTGATGTCAATCAATTTGAGGCCATGGTGGGATATCTTACCACTCCCCACCATATAAATTTTTCAGACCAAGACCACTCATCGTCCAAATCCAATCATAATGATGCCCTTCACATTGAAGTCTTCATCCATAAGCATAAGGTCAGATGAGTGTTAGTAGATGGCGGAGCAGGACTGAACATATGCTCCTTAAAATTGGTTAAGGCCCTAGGCTTTTCTAATGCTTATGTAGACGCTACAAAGAGCATTGTTATCAAGGCATATGATGATGAAGAACGTTCCTCTCGGGGCATAATTACACTTCCAATTCATATCAGACCAGTCATTGTGGACACCACTTGTCAAGTTTTGGATCTAGAACTTCCATACAATATTCTACTTGGTCGACAGATTCAGAGAGGTTAAAGATAAAATTGTCATCATCGAGTTCTATATAAGATTCTATCCAGTACTCTGCCTCGCTCGATTCACACTCATCAACAAAGTAAGGAACAAAGGGAGTGGAGTCAGGGTCTGTAGTGTCATGTGGCAATTCAAATGAATCTAAATGATGGCCATTAGGTTTAGTAGGGTAGATGAGTATGTTAGGATTATGGTCAATGGGAGTAGAAGAGGATCCAGACTTGGTGTTGTTTGGTGTTGTGTCAGTTTTGAACATTTTTTAGAATCTCTCTTCAAATGTAGGCTCTCCTGGTTCGTAGAACAAGTCCTTAAGGAAACAGTCACTCAGGGATCACTGGGAGCCAAATTCCCATTCGTGGGAGTCGGTTTCAAAAAGGTGATCTTCTACCTCTACCTCGCTTGATTCACACTCATCAGCAAAGTAAGGAACAAAGGGAGTGGAGTTAGGGTCAGTAGTGTCATGTGGCAATTCAAATGAATCTGAATGATGGTCATTAGGTTCAGTGGGGTAGACGAGTAATGTCGGGATTATGGTCAATGGGAGTAGAAGAGGATCCAGACTTGGTGCTGTTTGGTGTCATGTCAATTGTGCTCTATTATTGATTGGGGATTTAGTTTTATGTTGCTTGCAATGGAGAGTCCCCACAAAATCTTCTGCTGGAGCACGCAAATATTTACAGTTGTCATCTTGCAATCCTATCTTATTCCCATCAAAGTTGTGTATTGTCGTGGCTGATAGTTGACTGTGAGTACATTATTTACATTCGCTCTAGTTTAGGTTTTAATTTAGTTTATGTTTTAGTTTAATTTATTTACATTCGCTTTAGATTTTCATTTTAAGTTAGTTTAGAATTTTTTTCTTTTATGATTTTCATTTCGTTTAGATTCTTTATTTAGTTATGTTTTAGATTTAGGTTTTTAATTGAGATTTATAATTTAGATATTTAATTAACTTTTAGATTTTTACTTAAATTTTTTAGATTTTTCTTTTTTGTAAAATAGATTTTAGTTTACTATAGATCTTGATTTTGATTATATTTTAATTTAATTTGATTATAATTAGATTTTAGATATTAGATTTTTAATTATATTTCAAATGTAGATTAGATTTTTAATTAGATCTATAATTAGATCTATTTTAGATTATTAATTAGATTTTTATATTTTTAATTAGATTTTTTTTAGATCCTAGCTTTTTAAATTAGATTTTTAACTTACATTCTTAGTTTAGTTTTTTTAACTATTTCAATCTTTAATTTAGATTTTTAACCTAGATTATTAACTAAATTTTTTAACTTAGATTCTTAACTTCAATTTTTAATTTACATTTAACTATTTAGATTTTCAACTACTTAGAATATTAACTTAGCTTTTTAACCTTTTTTTTAGATAATTTCATTTAATTTAGATAATGACAACTGTAACATATTTAGTTTAAATTTATTTTATTTATTTATTTTAGAATTAAGATTGAGATTTTCCTAATTTACTTTATTTTAGCTTTTAAATTTAGATTTTTAATTAGGTTTTACATTTTTAAAAAAAAAATTATATTAATTAAGGTAGATTAGATCAATTTTAGATTTTTTAGTTTTTTTGGAGTATTTAATATCAATCAGATTAATTTCAGATTTTTAGAGTAATTAATGTAGAATAATTTTATATTTTTAGATTTCTTTAGATTTTTAAAAAAATTTAATTTAGTTTGCTTTTAATTTTTCTTAATTTTTGTTTAATTTAGATTGTGAGTAAATTTAGATTACATTTAGATTTTCTAATTTATTTTAGATTTTGATTAATTTAGATTAAATAATTTTATTTTTTTTATGATAGTTTAGACTAATTTTTAACTTTAATTTAGATTAATATTTAGATCAATTTTACTTTAGATAGATTTAATTTAGATTAATTTAGGTTACTTTTAGGATTCACATAGTTAGGTTTAGATTAAATATTAATTATAGTTAATTTTTTTTTTTTTTTTGGTATTTTTTGTGACTAATCTTTGTCCATCTTTGTAGGTTCGAATACCCACGATTGAAGATTTGCAATGTCCACTTTCGCTTGCCAAAGATTGGAGACTCAAAACTACTAATCGTGTTTTTGCAGGGCTCTCACTTCATTTTTGCTTTATCTTGAGTACTTTTTTCTCACATAGAAGGATTAGTGGGCCTAAAAAGAACTTGCATGCTTGAGTTGACATCATAAGCTTGTATTAAAATGAACAAAGTGTTTGATGTGTTTGCCTCACACTTCAATTTGGCTATTAAAATGAACAAATGCCTTCAACTTGTGTAACCTTTGATTCAATAATAGGAGTATCCTCTCCCCTTGCACACTTGTGCGATCCTGGGTGCAAGAGAAACTGTTATTAACTCTAGGAAATTGGGCCTTCCTTGGCGGGAAAAAGTACTCACCCCAAGGCGACTCAGATCGACAATGGAGCTCTTTGGCCGAGCTACCCCTGACTGGTATATAAATGTGAATCCTAATGGAAAGCCTAGGATTACTAGTGCGGATGTATCATACGGATAGAGTAGTACTCCCATAAACCCTGTTGAGCATTACCTCTTTAGGATAGAGTGCCACCTAATCGGTGATTAATCTCTTGCCCCATGTATGGCCACTCGAATGGGGGTCCTGAACTAAATACTCTTGTGTAGTAGCCAAAAATCTTCTATTCGCTAGCCCAACAATGGTCGTTGTGAAGGCATCCACATATTCATAGTCTTTAGTAGAGGTGATTAGTGTGCCATGGGAGTTTTATGGGCACTGGAAGCTTGGTTGGCCTTAGAAGAGAGTGCACTGTAAGGGGGAGCCCGTGCAACCAAGCTTCTAGATTCACACACTAAGGATATGTGGCTGGGGAAACCCAAGTGGAATCTAGTGGATATTGTCTTGGCCTAACCATAGGATCGTGCTTGTCTTTATTATGCTTGATTCTACATTTAAGATATCGTGCTTGCCAAGTGTTTTCTAGATTCTCAAATAGTATACACAACAATCACAAATCTAGAAATGAAGCAATCAACTTTAGACAATTCAGACTTTTCATCAAAACATCACAAAACTAAATTTGAAACCAAATAGTTTTAGCCTATTGTCAAACATCTTTCCAGAAGTCCTTGTCAAAAACCAAACTTGAAATTGCTCAGAATTTTCATCATTCAACCATTAACTCACATTTTTTACATTAGAAATTTTAGTTGCATCCATTAGGCTTCATAATCATCATTAGCTTGACCCTAGGTTTTCATCTTTGCATACTTTGGATTAGGCTAACCTCATCACACTTTGCAAAATAATTTCATTCAAGAGTAGGTAATCTTGGGACTTAGTCAACAATCTCCTTTTCAATCATTGTCCTTTTTGTGAGAATTTCCAACTCAACAGTCTAGTTAGGAAAACTCACTAGTCATTTTGACCTTGTCACTTAGTCCCTTTAACAAGTCCTTTGATAACCAAAATTAAGACATACATTAAGCTTAGAGTGGTTAGGAAAACCTTTCTCCAAATTACATTCATCTTAGTCCATACTTTGCATATTTTATGCCTAAAAATTCAAAAAAATCCAAAAATATTGTTCACCCTAGTCCTCATTTTGCACCTAGACATTGCATTAGTCACCTTTTAGTCAAAATTATTATCATAATCCTAATTTTGCATCTATTCAATTTTATCACCTTGCATTAATTAGCATTGTCATCCTAGTCATCATTGTTGCCTTGACATTTGACACCTTTCTTTGGCAATCTTGTCATCTTGCATCAATCATTTCCTTAGGAAAACGTCATAATCACCTTGCATTGTCATCCTTTATCACAAACATGCCAAAAACATAGACTATTTTTCATAATCATCATCCTCATTTGAGAAAATTCTCTTTTATGGTGGAAACTAGGCTTCAAAGAAAGAAAAGACAAATGGAAAACTTTGGACAAGACTTCAACACCAACATCAACACCAACACTTATGACGAACCAAGACATGAATTTTGATGATCCATTTACCAACATGAATATAAAATCTTCCATGAACCTACCAACATCCTCTCAAAATCCATTCAAACCATTCATATAGAGAGACCACAATGGACAAGTATTCATTGAGGATTTAGAGGCTGTAGCCCAAAATCTTGAAGTAGCTTCATTTGTAGAGGACTTGGTCTTGAACGATGCTGGCAGATACCTTGCCATGCTTTTAGACCAAGGGGAAAAAATACCAAGAGACTTTGACATCAATACCATAAGACCTTCTCTAGACAACATGACACACAACTCGACACCTTAACAAAACATGAACAATGCCTCCAACAATAACACTGTTGTCACCACACAAATTGCTACAAGTGCCATCGATGTTACATCTAGTGGCACCATAAGTCAAAAAACCTCCAACTCAATCAATGTGACATCTATTGGAGGAACACCCACTATGCCACGAGCAATATCATAGTCCATGCCCACAATGTCAATGACATCTTCACAAATAGTTGGAACTACCCTTGGATCTACATTAATGGGGGCAAGTTCCTCAAACCCCATATTGGGAACTTCATCTATGACCATAGGGACATCATCATCAAATCCTTATGTTGGAACCTCATTCAACCCCTTTGGAGGAAATAAATGACATATTCTTATTAGAGGTCCCCCACCAAATGTTAACACATCGTCACAACTAAACATCAATGCCTCACAAGGACAAAATACCAACATCCCGCATGGACAATTCCAAGGACAAAATACCAACATCCCACATGGAAAATTCTTCTAATATGGACAAGGCACTCAAATGACACAAAAAATTAATACCTTTGGGCACCAAAATATTCAAGGTTACAAGATCCCCCAAATATCGACAAATATGGCTGGATCACACATCCCCACATATTCATCACAGATCGACACACAACAACACATTCCTCATCAAAACTGGCAATACCAATAATCACCAAACCAAAACATATCATACATTTCACAACAACACATGTCACATTCAAACTCGAACATGTTATCACAATCAATGGGGACTTGAGGGATACCCATCACTCCCATGTGTGATGCGACCAATAATCCCATAATAGATGCCTTGACAACCAGAGTGGCAGACCTCCAAAAATAGATGGAAAACATGCAAACATCCAACAAAAAGCCACCAATTTCATATGACCTATGTCCATATCCTTTTGACACAACTTTATACATGCCACCATTTCCTCCTGGATATGTGGCACCAAACTTCACCAAATACAAGGGCAAGACAAATCCTACTGAACACATTCAAGAATTCATGACCAACTGTATGGAAATTGCATATGAAAACACTTACTTGATGAGACTCTTCTCCAAGAGTCTAATAGGACCCACACTTGAATGGTTCTCCACTTTGAAGGGGATAAAAACATGGAATGAACTTGCAAACAAATTTGTGAAAAATTATGCCTATAACATTGATATAGACACTTCCATCACTAGATTATGCACACTTACACAAGAAAACGTTGGTGAAACTTTTATCCCATTTTTCCAATGATGTAGAGGCCTAGCAATTCGCTGCCACATAGACATACCTAAAAAAGAGAAGGTTGGCATGTTTGTACAAACACTCCTAGGCCCATTTCGAAATGGCTTGCGAGTTCATTGTTGTACAACCTTCACGGACCTAGTCGAATGAGGCATCCAACTTTAGAAAGCCCTTATTGTTGAGGGAAGATTAAAATATTTTCCTAAAAACACAAATGCAAATCCACCCACGAACAAGAATAAATATTGGGTTAAGAATAAACATGTCACCAATGATGGCATTGTACATGCTAAGGCTATCAATGCAATGGGTCCTATGCTTACCCTTAAAGGGGCTTAGCTGCAAACTACATAGATGACCACATAGACCCATGTTGCCAATGCTGTACAGACAAATCAAAATAACCAAGGTAATCAAAATAACCAAAATCAAAGGCAGCCCCGACAACCAAGACGATTCCCTAGGAGTCGCACATAAACCCCCTTGGGTGAGCCCATTGAAGAAGTCCTCAAGAAACTCCTTCAAAATGGTGTCATCACACTTGAGGACCCAAAACCATATGACCCAGGGTAGTTTAAACCATTTTGGTGGGACGAAAATGCATTTTGTGATTATCATTGGGAAAAAGGACATAAAACCTCCTTCTGTCAACAACTGAAAAATCTAGTACAAGACCTTATCAAGAATCGTACCATTGAGATAGGTGGACCAAAAGTTGCATCTAATTCGAACCATACCATAGAAAAGAATCCACTGCAAGACCATGGTTCTAGTAACCCTTTCGCGAAAAAAGCCAATAACAATAATCGAGCCAACCATGCCCGTATTGCATATGACTATTCTAATGGACCTATCATAAATCATATTAGAACAACTATTGAACATGTCAACACAGTTACTATCAGAAAGGCCCCTAAATGCAATGTCACTACCCATGGGGGAAAAGTCACCATAGCTGGCCATCCTCCTCCCAGACAACCAAAGATAACAATGGTTGGCCCGTCTGCCCAATAATCGTAGTACCGTCCATTAACCAAAAATTCCCAGCCTAAAGAAAATTTTAACCTCATTGACCAACTTGGGAAGAAACCTGCAAAAATTTCTATACTTGAGTTATTACGCATTTCCCCAGCGCATAAGGCTATACTTGACAAAACATTGCAAGAGTCTTCTGTTCCCCAAGACATTAATGTCAATCAATTTGAGGCCATGGTGGGATATATTACCACCCCCCACCATATAACTTTTTCAGACCAAGACTACTCATCATCCAAATCCAATCATAATGACACACCTCACATTGAAGTCTTTATCCACAAGCATAAGGTCAGACGAGTGTTAGTAGATGGCGGAGCAGGACTTAACATATGCTCCTTAAAATTGGTTAAGGCCATAGGATTTTTTGATGCTTGTGTAGACTCTACAAAGATAATTTTTATCAAGGCATATGATGATGAAGAATGTTCCTCTTGGGGCATAATTACACTTCCAATTCATATCGAACCAGTTATTGTGGACACCACTTGTCAAGTCCTAGATCTAGAACTTCCATACAATATTCTACTTGGTCGACCTTGGATCCACACCCTAAAAGCTATCCCTTCCACATATCACTAGTGTTTGAAGTTTCCCTTTGATGGAAATGAGATTACCATATATGGGGACCCTGACCCATTTCAATATTGTACTAATTTGAGAGGTGTCTCAGAGTGCCGAGTGCCTATTAACCATGAAGCTTCGACATCTTCATCCTCTAAATTCCTTGATTGATCAACACTTGCAAATCCTCCCACATCTACATCTATTGCCACAACATCCACTTCTACTTCTTTGGCAACCATGACCACCTCCATGACATCCACTACTTCATCCATCACCCCAAGCATCGACACAAGTATTAAGATCCAAGACCAAGGGTGTGGAGAGTATAAGTTGAATACAACCTATTGCATAATGAGGATGCCCAAGTCTCCCCAAGTCTAGGACAAGCCTTGCTTCATGTTAGAGTCAAAATAAATTTTCAGAGTCCCTCCAAAAACAATATTCATAAAGTGGGGTGAAATGAGTCAAGAGGACACTGAGAATGTGCTGTCTTGGATTTATAGAGAACCAGAGGATCCAACTCCCTTGCTAGTAAAAATATATGGTAAAGGATATGACATGATAAAGGAAAAAGGCTACGATGGAATTAGTGGCCTCAGCAAGCACAAGACAGGAAGGCGAGAACCTCTAGCACCTAAAGGAAGACCTAAACATCTTGGGTTAGGGTTAGGACCATGATAATCTTGTGATCATAGTACCAATGTGCTTTCTAGCGAGAGAGTAAATGCTTTAGACTGTCTCAAGACAATTGAATATCCCCTTTCTGAAACTAACTCCCACGAATGGGAATTTGGCTCCCAACAATCCCTGAGTGAGTATTTCCTTGAGGACTTGTTCTGTGAACTAGGAGAGCCTACATTTGTAGAGCGATTCTGGAAAATGTTCAAAATTGACACGACACTAAACAACACCAAGTCTGGATCCTCTTTTACTCCCATTGACCATAATCCCAACATATTTGTCTACCCTGATGAACCTAATGACCATCATTTAGATTCATTTGAATTGCCACATGACACTACTAACCCCGACTTCACTCCCTTTGTTCCTTACTTTGATGATGAGTGTGAATCAAGTGAGGTAGAGTACTGGATAGAATATGATATAGAGCCCGACGATGATAATTTTATCTTTAACCTCTCTAAATCCACCAACATGATTTTCATGTCCTACCTACCATTCACCAATACTGATGATGGTATTTCCTTAGTCTACCCACAACTAATCGATTGGGATCAACAAGGCCTGCCAGTTATGGACATATTTCAAAATGATGAGGCCATTGCAAAATTCATGGGACTGCATGAGGGTATACCAAGTGGAGACCACAAGGCTGGATTTTCCATTGACCTAAATTGTGTTGCTTACTTTGGGGAGACTGCTCTATCCTCTAGTCGCAAAATGAAAACTAAAAATAAAGTAAAAAATGACACGTCTTTAGGTGAAAACCAAAAGGCACCTTTTGATGATAAAAAAGTAAAAATAAAGGACATATCCAAGGGTGAAAACCTCCCTGAGGCACCTAATGATGGAGGACTAGACTTTTTCCCTGTAACTTAGGAAAAATTGGCTATGCTCATAGAGGACACTATGGAAGTCAACATATCTACAATAGAAGATCCTAAGATGGTCCTCTTCGTGACATCTTTGACAAAGGAAGAGAAACCTGAGTTCCACAAATTCTTTTCAGAGCTTAAGGTCACCTTTGCATGGTCTTATGCCGATATGCCTGGGTTGGATCTAGAACTTGTCTTGCACCATTTTCCATTATTTCCAGATGCCAAGCCAATGAAACAAAAGTTGTGAAAGATGCACACACAAATTGCCTTGTTAGTCAAAGCAGAACTTAAGAAATTGTTAGACGTGGGATTCATATGGTCCATAGAGTATGCTGAATGGATATCAAATCTTTTACCAGTCACAAAGACAAATGGTCAAATCCACATCTGTATAGATTTTTTGGACCTGAATAAAGCATGTCCAAAGGATGAATTTCCCTTGCCAAACATCGACATCATAGTGGACCTTACGACAAGATATGAGATGTTGTCCCTCATGGATGGTTTTTTTGGTTATAATAAGATTCATATTGCCCCTGAAGACCAACACAAAACAACATTCACATGTCCTTGGGGCACATACTATTGGAACGTCATGCCTTTTGGTCTTAAGAATGTAGGTGCCACATATCAGAGAGCCATGACAACCATATTCCATGACATTATGCACAAGATAATGGAAGATTATGTAGATGACCTTTTGGAAAAATCTTTGACACGAAAAGACCACTTGAAGGTGTTAGAATTTTTTTTCAAGAGATTGGAAGAATACAAGGTCTGCTTGAATCCAAAGAAATGTGTCTTTGGTGTGACATCAGACAAAGTTTTGGGGTACATTGTTTCTCATAGAGGCATTGAAGTCGATCCTGCCAAGGTAAAAGCCATATTAGACATTCCTCCTCCAAAAGGGATAAGCAAACTCAAGACATTGCAAGGTAGGTTACAATCTATCTAACATTTCATAGCACAATTGGCAGACAAGTTTCATCCATTTCAATATCTTCTACGCAAAAGTATCCCTTTCGTGTGGACAGATAAATGTCAGGAGGTCTTCCAAGAAATAAAAGATTATCTACTATCACCACCTATTTTAATGTTACCAATCGAAGGGAAACCTTTGATTCTATACATTTCTGCAACAACTTCAACATTGGGGGCATTACTGGCACATAACGAACATGAAGAAAAGGAAAGGGCCATATACTACATCAGTAGGACATTGGTTGGCTATGAGCTAAATTACACAACTATCGAACGTGCTTGCCTAGCAGTTGTCTTTGCTACTTAGAAATTAAGACACTACATGCTAAATCACTAGAAACACTTAGTGGCAAAGATTGATCCCCTGAAATATATCCTAAGTCGCACAACATTGACAGGTCACCTGGAAAAATGGGTAATGATCTTGAGTGAGTATGATATTCAGTATGCTGAAAGAAAGGTGATAAAGGGACACATGATAGCAGACAAACTGGAAGACGCACCTATACAGGGCAATCATCCACTAGTAGTATACTTTCTAGATGAGTCAATATTTCATACAAAACATAAGTCACCTTGGAGGCTATATTTTGATGGATCTCATACTAATCATGGCTCGGGGGCAGGAATACTATTTATCACCCCTCAAGGAGACTCCATCCCTAAGTCCTTCCACATTGCTTTTCCATGTACAAATAATGTGGAAGAATATGAGGCACTTGTCACGGGACTCAGAATGGCCATCAAATGGAAAACTAGAATGCTTCATGTCTATGGAGATTCTCAGTTGGTCATTAACCAAGTCAATGATGACTATGACACTAAGGATGAGAAATAAATGCCTTACAAACTAATGGTTGACAGCTTTCAAACATATTTGCACATGGTAAATTTTGAGCAAGTTCTGAGAACACAAAATAAGGCAGCAGATGCAATTGCCACAATTGGCTCTCTCTTGGACATTCCTAGTAATGTGCCTTGATTTGAATTTTTGGTAGAACAACTTTTGGTTCCTACATATGACATACTAGAATCAGAGATGGTTTGTGAGCTTGTTAGTCCCAATTCTCCATGGTATCAAGACATTTATGACTACCTCAAGTCCCAAACCCTTCCCCCCAACTTGTCCAATAACCAATGAAAGTCCTTTATCCAAAAAGCCGCCAGATACACCATCCTCAGTGACACCCTTTACCGTCGTAGCTTTAATAACACCCTTCTTTGATGTCTTGACACTGAAAAAGAACAAACAACCTTGCGAGAGGTACATGAGGGTATATTCGGACCCCATTCGAGTGGTCCTACTTTAGCCAAAAATATAATGAGACTTGGGTATTACTAGCCAACCATTGAGAAAGATGCACTTGAATTTGTTAGAATGTGTCATCAATGTCAGATACACAGTGACTTGATTCATGCACCAGCGCAGGAACTTCAACCAATTACTTCTCCTTGGCCCTTCACATAATGGGGACTCGACCTCATGGGAAAGATCCATCCTACCTCGTCCAATGGCCAAAAATTCATCAGTACCGCCACTGAGTACTTTACTAAGTGGATCGAAGCCATCACACTTACTTACATTATTGGAAAACAAATTTCCAAGTTTATCCTCAACTATATCATCTATCGATATGGTATTCCATAATCCATCATCATAGATAATGGTTGTCCATTAAAAAATTAGGATGTCTGTGAACTTTTTGAATGCTTCCATATCTGACACCACTTCTCCACACCTTACTACCCACAAGGAAATGGTCAAGCTGAGGCGTCTAATAAAATGATCATCAAAATTCTTAAGAAGACCGTCAATGATGTTGGTCATGACTGGCACATACAACTCAATCTTGCTTTGTGGGAATATCGCACTAGCATCCGTACTCCCACTGGAGCCACTCCATTCGCCCTCATCTTTGGAGCCGAAGCCATCTTGCCCATAGAGATTGAAATTCCATCCCTACGAGTCTTTATGAAAGGTCTAATCACTGATGAAGAATATGAACAGTCATGACTACATGAATTAGAAATGCTAGATGAACGCATACATAATGCCTTGAACCACTTATAGGCATATCAAAATCATCTTTGCAGAAGCTACAAAAAAAGAGTGATGACTCAAAAATTTGACATTGGTGACTTGGTCCTCATGTAAAATCCTAAGAATCAATCCAACAGAGAAAAACCAGGCAAGTTTGAGCCCAATTGGCTGGGTCTATACATCATCACCATGTCATTTGCTTCTGGTGCATATCAGTTGGCTACTCTAGATGGTGAACAATTGACAGAGCCAATCAACAGTCTGCATTTACGCAAGTTTTATGCATAGCATCAGAAAGTCTGGCCAAAAACCATTAAAAATACAAAAAAAATTGAAAAATACAAAAATATCGTCACTTGGATGAAAACCTGGCAAACAGGCATCCTAGTGACACCAAAAAAATGAAAAAATTAACAAAAATAAAGAGAGATAATTCATTCAATAGTGAAAACCTGGTCAACAGGTGCTTTGGATAAGTACCATGGTGAAAACCTAGCAAATAGGTGCCATGTGTAGTCAATCATTGGTTTGACATCTGTTGTCACTCTATCTACCTTAGTCCATAATAAACATCCTTTTCTTGACATTTGTCACAATGTTTCACCCTGACATCATGAAATTTCTTTCCATGGCTGACAGTGGTTGACATCGAAATCTTGCGCACTGCCTATCATCCATACCAGTCACTTCCATCAAATTGACTAGGGGAAATATTTTATCATGAGATTGCAGTGGGTATCGTACATGGTCTTGACAATTGAAAAAGTCTTGAAAAAAATCATAAAAATCATAAAAAGTCCTGAAAAAACCATAAAAATCATAAAAAGTCATGAAAAAAGACCTAAAAATAAAAAAACGTCCTAAGAAAGCACAAAAACATCCAAATAACATCACAAATCCCAAAAATAGAGTCAAATTTAGTCATGTTAGTTGTGTTAGTCTTTGTCAATTGTCGAACTACGAGGTCTCTGAGTGCACGACGTAGGCAAGGCCATCAGTTGATGTGCCCTCGAGGCCCCCTAGGTTCAGTCGCTTAGAGTTCGTTAGCTCAAGTCAAAACATGTCAATTCATCTTCAATATGTCCATCTATCCCTGTTGAACTACGAGGTCTTTGAGTGCATGACATAGGCAAGGCCATCTATCGATGAGCCCTTGAGGCCACCTAGGTTAGTCCTTTGGGGTTTGTCATTTTGGTCAAATAAGTTAGATATAGTCACTTTCAGAAACAAGACAGTCATTTGAACATCAACATTCAAATCTCGAACCAACAGAAAACATAGTCTAGTCAGTCATCAAGCCAAACATCAGTCAAATTGCCAACACAATGTCAACCTAGTCACTGTATGGTTCCATTCAAGATGTGTCCTTCTTAGAATTGGACCCCGTCAAAACATCATTTTCCTTTTCAGGATGTGTCTTTCCTGACGACAGGCTCCGTCACATAGTCATTGGCCTTTTCAAGATGTGTCCTTCTTGGTGACAGACATCATCAAAACGTCAACACTGTTAGACTATCAAATCGTCAAACTGTCAAACTGTCACACAATCAACCTTTGACACACAAATCTTGGCAAACATATTGAATGGCTATTGATTTTGCTGGTCTATTTTGTGTTATCTTTTTATTGTTTTGTCTCTTTGTCATGTTACTAGCTACCTTGAGGATGTCTCATGAAGGATTTAGAGGTACAATGATGTCTCATGACCTATTTTTCTGTGATTGTTATCTTTGGTATGTCTTGACAAAAAGACTGGGGCAACTTAGCCCTTAGTATGAGTTAGGACATTCCTTGTTTGTGACTATATGTTTTTCACAAGTGGATGACCTTGCACACCTTGGTCTATGTCATATCATGGTGTTTGTTGTCCATTTGTCTCATTTTACCACCCAATGATGATTATGCAATGCCTATGATGTTATTTGGAAAAATATTAAAGTATTCCTTTTTCATCCAACATCCATGACTTCCACGCTAACAATTTTTTGTCCCTTCATTCTCCCTTCCTCTCATCCATTTCAAGAGCACACTCGTGTTCGTTGAACAAACCTGTCCTCTTGAGGGGGCATACCACTACCTCCTCGTCATCCTTCCTCTCCTCACTTTCACACTGGAGCATATTTTTGACTTGTTCTTTGACACAATGCGATAAATTGCATCATGTCAAAGAGGGGAAAAATGTAGACACATAAAAATGGCCTTGACTTGCAAATCATATTTTCTACGATGACCATGATTCTCCCTCACATAATTCAATTATTTAATCACATCCTAATGTCATAATTATTCTTCCGTGATTATTTAAATAAATAAATTACATTTATTTATTTAAATACGTCACTAATTAGTTCTTATTCCTTCTAATAATTAAATAAATTTTTGATTACCAACATTACCATTTTTCCTTCAATTAAATAAATTTATTTATTTAACCCACTTTCCATCCCACCAAATAAATAATTAAAACAATTATTTATTGTCTTTTGTCTCATTCCCATTTATGAATTAAACCATTATTTAATTCATAAGTCAACATTCCTCCATAAATTAAATAATTTCTATTATTCCTTTTTCTCCACCATTGATTTGATTACTTTCAATTAAATTTCAACCCTTAATTTCAAGGCTTGCCTTAACTTTGACCTAATGTTGCCCTAACCCTAATCCTCCTTATGAAATTGATTCTTGGCCTTTGATCTTAGGGCTTCACCAACTTTTAATCCTAGCCACCCATTCTCAATTTGGAATTCTTTAAAAGGCCCTCTTTCAATTCATTTTGAACACACAAGTTACACATAACATGCTTGAGAGCTTTTGAGCACTTGAGCAACCACATATTACTTCAATATTTTTCTTGTCTTTGGCATAGGTTATAGTTGCACTTCAAATCTGAGGGCAATTATATCATTTTCAGCAAGATGGAGAAGGCCAATGGAGGTCAACCAATGGAAGCTTGAAGACTAGGTGATATTGTTTCATGTTTATTTGCTTCTTGTTTTCATTGTGCTCTATTGTTGATTGAGGATTTAGTTTTATGTTGCTTGCAATCTAACTAATTTTTTTTCTCTAATTACACCAAGAAGTGTAGTTTCATGAAGATAGAGTTGGTATACCTTGTATCTGTTATTTTTGCTGAAGGATTGAAGATGGATATGGAGAAAGTGAAAGCAATTTTAGATTGGCCTACACCAATAAACATTGGAGGAGTTATATCATTTCATGGATTAGCTAATTTCTACTAGAAGTTTATCAGAAGTTTAGTAGTGTTTGTAACCCCATGATAGAGACAATGAGAGGAGACAAGAAGGATTTCAAATGGATGTCTAGAGCATAAAAGAGTTTTGAATTGTTGAAGCAAAAGGTGATGGAGTAGCCAACATTAACATTATCATATTTTAACAAAGTATTTCAAGTGGACTGTGATGCAAGTGGAAAAGCAATTCAAGCAATGCTGAGTCAAGAAGGAAGACCTATAGATTATTTCAGTGACAAGTTGAATGATTCTAGAAGAAGACCCAATTTATGATTAGGAATTCTATGCCATAATTCAAGCCCTGAAGAAGTGGAGAAATTATTTTTTGCCTAAGGAATTTGTGTTGTATATAGATCATCAAGCTTTACAATATTTGAATAGTCAAGGAAAGTTGAACCAGAGACATATGAGATGGGTTGAGTTCTTACAGAGTTACACATTTGTGTTGAAGCATAGGAGTGGCAAGTCAAACAAAGTTGTAGAGGCATTGAGTAGAATAAGGAATTTTTTGATAGAAATGAGAGTGCAAGTATTGGGATTTGAAGAGTTGAAACATATGTATGAAGATGATGTAGATTTTGGTGAAGCATGGAGAGAATGTAAAGAACCAGTACTGACATACTAGAGCTAATGGTTGGATTATTTTATTCAAAAAGGTATGCTATTTAAAGGAAATCAGTTGTGTATACTGAGGAGTTCAATGAGGGAGAACTTGATCAAGGAAAATCATAGTGGGGGATTAGCAGGACATTTTGGAGTGGATAAGATAGTAGCTTTGGTGAGTGAACATTATTTTTGGCCGTAGACGTACAAGGATGTAAGGAAGTATGTTCAAAGTTGCAGAATTTGTCAAGTTGCAAAAGGAAGTAGTTAAAATACTGGATTGTACAAGCCTTTGAAAGTACGAGAGAGGAAGATTTGAGGATGGATTTTATATTGGGATTACCAAGAACACAAAGAGGATATGATTCTATTATGGTAGCAGTGGATAGATTTTCTACAATGACACATTTTATTCCTTGTAAGAAGAATTTAATGATGTTGTGCATGTTGCTGACTTATATTTCAAGGAGATTGTGAGATTGCACATATTAACTAAGAGTATTGTTTTAAATAAAGAGACTAAGTTCATTGAATATTTTTGGAGGACATTGTGGAAGAAGATTAAGACAAATTTTAAGTTCAGTTCAACATATCACCCACAAACGGATGGAAAAATAAAAGTAGTGAACAAAATTTTGGGTAATTTGTTGAGGTATTTGGTTGGAGATAAGGTAGGAAATTGGGATATAGTTTTACCACAGGTAGAGTTTACATATAATAATTCAATGAATCAGAGTACAGGGAAGACACCATTTTACAATGTTATCGGAGTAAGTCCTAGAGGAGTTGTAGAGTTAAGGGACATCAATATGGAGAATAAAAGGAGTATAGAGGTAGAAGAGTTTGTAGATTTCATGGAGAAATTGAATTAAATCAGGTCTAGAAGCATTTGGAAGATATGAACAGTAAGTATAAGGAGAAGGTAGATGAACACCAGAGACATAAGGAATTTGTCGTTAGAGATGAAGTGATGGTATATTTTAGGAAGGAAAGATTTATAGTTGGTACATAGAATAAGTTGAAGATGAGGAGGTTTGGATCATGTAAGATACTTAGGAAGTTTGATTCTAGAAATGGATATGAAGTGGAGTTACTGAAGACTTTGGGTATATCACCTATTTTCAATGTTGTAGATATATATGAGTTTCATGAAGGATAGTCAAGTGGTAAGGAAGTAGATTTGAATGAGTAGTTACCAAATCAGGAACTAAAGGAAATTGAATAGATTTTGGATACCATAATTGGAAGAAGCACTAGAAACAAGTAGTACAAAGAATATCTTGAAAAGTAGAAGGGTAGATCAGTGGAGGATTCATCATGGATTTTTCAAGTTGAGGTGAACCATCTTGGTTTTCCTCTTAGCCTTGGAAAGTGAGGGGCTCACTTTTCTTCCAACCCTAGGTGTCTGATGCAAAAACATCCCTAGTTGTAAAGAAATCTTGTATCAACCAAAAATAATTCTTTTTTTGCATTGCATTCAATATTAGTTTTATAATTTCATTCCACATTTCACCACATCATATTTTCCTAGCTTGTGGAGTAGGATATAGCATCTACACATTGACATCTATCGCATATCCAAAATTCACATCATTTGCATTTGTCTATTTAAAGTTATCGCTCTTAGAATTTCACTATGTTTACCTGTCAAAGTATTTGGGACCAACCTAGTCTAGATTTCTTAGTGCAGAACTATTATAGATCATGCAGAGCCTAATGGGACATGATACAAGCATCTGGGGTTTGTTGGGACCTATCTTGAAGGTTCACAAGTTAATTCATTTTCTCATGGAGTTAATTATTCCTATTTGGAGGCCAACATTCGTATTTCATCATTCATCAGGTTATTAACCCTTGTGGCCAACACAGACCTATATTGGGGCTTGAGAAGCATATTTATAAACATTGTAATTCATTGTAGATCATCAATTCTAGATAAGTTCTAAGTTATATGTTTAAGGATCATTATTGTAGACATTGAAAAATGTTCTGAATGATATCATGCACTCGAATCAGATATACTAACATCATTTCCTCTTGAAACCCATCCTCTTTTTGCTTAATTGATTAAATTAGCCTAGCTATTTAATTAATTGTTCCATTTGTATCTATTAACCTAATTAATTTAATCAGGTTAATTCACCCCTTTTCACGCTAACATTTCATCCCATTAAATTAAATAAATCAAACTATTTAATTTAATTCCCTATGTCTTCTTATTTAATTAAATAACCCTAAGTTATTTAATTAAATGTCATTTCACCTTTCCCCATTCATTAAATCATTTAATTTAATATCATCTAATTCTTCTAATCCCCTTAATTGTATGATTAACATTATTTAATTATAAATAATTAACTAATCTAATTTCCCTCCCACTTGCAAAGGAATATTCCAAGGGAATATTCCTCCTTTACACATTCCTCCAAAAGGGGAATATTCCCTTGGAATTTTTCCTCGCCTTTTGTACAATTAAACTTTGTTTTAATTTGCAAAGTATTCTTTTTCCTCACCCATGAGAATATTCCAAAGAATATTCTCTCTCCTCCAATCATTTGAAAAAGAG
The DNA here is from genome assembly GCA_007258455.2 of Sequoia sempervirens. NCBI lineage: Eukaryota > Viridiplantae > Streptophyta > Pinopsida > Cupressales > Cupressaceae > Sequoia > Sequoia sempervirens. The sequence continues at coordinate 438,757,108 of VDFB02000015.1, forward strand.
AATATTCTCACTTAGCTTCATATGCAAGTTAACTTGTGACTTCTTGTGCAAGTTAACTTTTGACCTCTTATACAGGTCAAAAGTGTGTTTGTTTGGAAAGAATAAGAAACCTTGATTAAATCTCATCTTGCATTCTCACCCATTGATGAAAATCCATGATCCATGCCTCCAATTTCCTCCATCCTTGATCGTTGATTAGCCTTTTTTATCTCAACCCTCCATTTCTCATTTGCTTTCCTATAAATAGTTCACTATTTGGACAAATGGATCCATATTTTTCAAAGAAAACTTATCCTATTGAAACCACTCACACTCACACTCATATTTAGCTCACATTTTGCATATTTTAGTTTAAATTAGTTGCATAATAGATTAGATTCCATTAATGGCTTCCATAATGCATCCATTTAGCTAATTAGATAATTAGGGTTTGAATCTTTTTAGTTTAAATATCATTTAGATTAGTTTAGCAACTGCATATCTACATCTTTTAGCATAAAATCCTATTAGATTAACTTTTGCAACATACTCATTTTAGCATAAATCATGTTTCCATTCACATCTCACAACTGTTTCATCGATTCTCTTCAATAGAATCGATTGAAACAAGTTCACTGATCACGATATTGGGAAAGGGTTGCCATTCCACATCAACATGACACCACTCCCAAAATGGAATAAGTTTCAAATGGGTTAGAGTAGACATTTTAAATGCTTTCATAACTTAGAATGTTTTGTTTTAATGAATGTTTAGTTTAACTTCAATTTGATTGATCTTGTTTAGATTGAGTATAAGTGGTTTTGTTATGCTTCAATTCTTCATGGATCAAGCGTAATTGGCCCATACTAATATCCTTGGTCACAATTACATTTTTGTATAAACCCTTCGAGGGCATGTAATAAGGCCTATTGGCTAGTTGTATTGTTGAAAGCCCTTGTGGTAGGCCCATGAGCCTTGGATATTTGCCCTAGAGGCATATGTTACATGGAAGATTACCAATTAAATGAAGTTTCATGTTCGCATATCAATTTGTTGTGTTGACTCATTGTTGCATGGTTCAAATTGTTCCTTCTAGAACCCCCCTACTGCGACTACACCAACACCAAACCAAATTCATCAATATATCTCCTAACTATCAAACTTAGAAATATTTTGTACTGCATGAGAGAATGTCATCTCATTCTCCAAGTATAGTGAGAAAAATTCTTCTTTCGAGAGTGCTCAACTCCTTTGAGTGTTTCAAAATCCTTCCTCTAGTACTTGAATATAAGAGAAAAACTTTACTTTGGGAGTCCACTTTCCTCTAGAAGTGTCAATATCCCTCCTCCAATTCCATGGGAATCAAATTCCTCCTCTGATGTACAAAAGAAATTGAACCAAAGTACAAACACTTATCCCACCCTATTTCAAAGATTACACCATCCAATTTTTTTTCCAAGAAATACCAAGCCCCCTTGCTCCATCAAGGGACACAAAATGAAACTAGTTCTTCCCATGTAAAGTATCATATTTGAGTGAGAAACTTGCTCGATATGATGAAAATCCTTCATCCTGCAATGCTTCCAACTTCCAATATTCACAATTTTAGAGAAATGAATCCATACATTTCCAAATCTATTTAGATAAAAGTAAGTGTAATTCCCATAGCCTTCCATGGAAATAATCTACAAATCACTCCAAAGTATCTTGCATAAATTATACTAATGGGAGTTCAACTATATTATAAGGTATTTCTTACATTTGTAGTCCATCTTCTAGAGTCTATACAGTGATGTAGAAATATGGCCTAATTTTTGGATATCAACTACTAGGAATTATACCTCTTTCACCATAAATCTTGATTGTGACATCATTAAGTCCATCAATAACTACAAACCTAACAGGTAGGAAATCATGATAATAATTAATATATCATTTTGTAATTGCTTGTGAAAGGTGGAAAATTGTTTGCTCTCCCACCTTTAGGGTTTAGGTACCTAAAAAGGGAAATTTTCACTTTCACTCAAGAACAAACCCTTGAGATCTCAATGCAAAGGGGAAAGAGATCTTGTAAGATGAATATTCTAGGGGATGAATATGATCTAATGAGGGGTTCACCACCAAGTTTAGACTTGGAAAAGACTGTATGAAATTCCAAATGAAATATAAAACCCTAATTGATTGTAAAATGACACTAAATGACCTAGAAAAGTAAATGAAATGAAACAAAAGATTGAAGACAAGAAGGTGTGCACTTGGGAAATTGAAGATGGATAAATGGATGTTTGAATCACTAGAAATTCTACTTCTACTACTGACTGGGACTCATTCACCAAGCTGGGCGAATCAGTCCTGTTTCTGGAAAACTATGTAGGAATAGGTTTCTTTTAAAAGGGTATCCAAATATGTAAAGTCCTAAAAAATTACTAGAACTGGGACTCATTCACTAGAAGTGGCGAATCAGTCTAGTTGGGATTTTCTAAAGCTTCAAAGGTTGATCCTGCTCTTCTCTGTCTGCTTTGTCCTTCCTCATTGGTTTTTGGATCCGAATCTCTGAATTGCAACTTGTAGGTTCTCTCCAAGCTTCTCCAAGTCTTGATGACAACTTTGAAAACTTTGAATGATTTGCAACTTTTCTGCAATCTTTCTCCTTAGGAAATCTACAATGTAGCTCTATAAATCACACACAAAGGAGAGGGAAAAATGTTGTTGGGTTAGTGGGTAGGGGTTTTCCTTGGTTAAACCCCATTTTGGAAATCAATCATTGAAATGAAATCAAATAAGAATGGAGAATGATGAATGAAAAAATAACAATGTTGCAACTCACCAAACCCTAGAATAAGGTGCTATAATTATGCTTGAAATGGTTGCAATGGATGTAGAATTTGACTCTTGCTTGAATGATGTTGATCTTGAATGAAATGCTTGCTTGAATCACAAAATCCTACACCACAATTGTTAGCACAATAACAAACATGACATATGAAATATTTGACATGATGATTGATGCTTGAATGTTTCTCTAAAATGCTTGAAAATTTTCTCTTGAAGACACTTGAATGCTCTTGAATACTCTTGTGAATACTTGATTGCTTGTAAAATTGCTAGGTGTAAATATGAGTGAAATAACCTTGTATTTATAATCAATTATGCAAGAATTCTCGAAATTACAACACTACAAGCTGACATCAGATCTAGGAGAATAAAATCATACCAGAAATTTGAATTAATTTTAATTTTTGGCAACACGAGACTCATTCGCCTGAGATGGTGAATGGGTCCCATCTGGCATAATGTATGGGACCAAAAATCATAAGTACTTAGAAAGGTGTAAAAACATGTTCAAAACCCAAAAATATAGGTGGGACCCATTCACCCAAAGTGGCAAATGAGTCCCAAATCAGTAAATCTAGGCCACACAAACTAGAAACACCTGAATTATGATTGGTTACTGATTGGTGTCAGGATTATCCTTGAAAAGATGCAATAAATGAGGCTTGTGGGTGAAAAATAGGGCCAATTAAAGCATAAGAAAGCCAAATTATTAATGAAAATCCAAGGGAAGTGTGAAATTGTGTTACAACACTTTAAAACACTTCTAATAAGGCAAGGTTAAGATTAAAAAGAGGTTTATTAGGTGTAATTAATTAATAAGACCTTAGAAAAGTGTGAAAGTGAGTTACAACACTTCACAACACTTTAGCAAGGTACAATTTTAAATCAATTAGTTCACAAGGGCACAAGACCTAATTTGAATGTGTAAACCACATTACAACACTAAATCAAGGCAACATTAAGCCTAAATTCAAAAGGAGGGCCCAAACAAGTGTGAAAATGTCCTGACGATATTTTTTGACACTACAACTTGTAATGAATTTTTTATTAATTCAAACAACATGTGATTCAAATGAGAATGAGTTGGAACATATGCAAATATGAAGCTCATATCCCCATAAAAATGAACTTATAGCTCAGAGTACCATATTTTTGCATGCATGCAAATCTTTCATCATCAATAGCATTATGTGTAACTTTAAGAGGAGAAAATTTTAAACATACAAGAGTTACATATCTTGGTAGAGGTTTTTGGTCATGAAAAGAAGCATGTTGACCCATGAGCATATGAATACCAATATGAGACATGTAAAATTGGTCTTGAAATTGATGTATTTATGGAAGCTCTTTAATCCTTGTTTATGCCCCAAGGATTGCTTCAATTTGTGGATACCAACAACTATTGTTAGAATTGCATTGTTGTGGCACATCAAATCCCTAAATGAATCAATGTATAAATAATAGACCTTGAAAATACTAGCCTTAGAGTAAATCCCATGCATAAAATTTTTCAACTTTGTTACATGGTTCACAGGCTTGACTGACAATTCCTTGTACAAAAGCTATGTCAAAAATAAAAAATAATTATCATTCAAATGTGAAGAAAACTCCATAATGTACTTTAAAATAATCCATTTATGCTTCTTTAGGATTGATTGCAATATTGGATTGCATGAATTCTACTGAAGTATAGTAAAGTAAATAACATGAACAATAAGAGTAAATTATAATAAAAATGAGAGGTATTGGTCTTGGGATTGTCTAGATTCTTTTTTCTTACACATATAACTATTATACATAGAATCCATGGGAAAAGTAGCTACTACATGCTAACATGATCAAACTAGGATAACACATAAAATGGAAATGAAGGAACAAAACCATATAGGAAACACAATTTGGCACATACACATCCACACCCACACAAATATACATCTATAAACATAAGAATTCTATGGAATGTTAGTAGAATATTTTGAAATGCAACCCACAAAAATTAACCATTCTATTTTATTGACTCAATATCCATGAACACATAAGTTCCTTATAATAATTGAGTTAAGGAAGTGTAGGGGTCACCTTTCTTAGAAAGATGATGAACACCTTAGAAAATTGAAGCCAAAATAGAAGGTTTCACTTTTAGTTTTTAGTTAGGGAGAGAGAGAAAGTGAGGAAAAGAGAGAAAAATAAAGAGAGTTAAGGAGAGAGGAAATGAGGAGGTTTGGGAGAGAGTGTTCACACATTCAAATTTAGGTGGCATAAGTTCAATAGAGAGAGAAAAGGTGTTCACATTCAAAATTAGTTGTTTATCTATAGGGTTAAATGCTAAGGTCCATTATTTATGGTTTATACTTTAATTTTCATGTGTTTAAGGTTTAACTTTTAATGTTTTCTTAGGGAAAGAGAAGAAGTGAGGAAGATAGAGAGAAGGAGAGGGAGAGAGAGGGAGAGCTATTTCATGTGTTCAATTTTTTTGGGTTAAGTTAAATAGAGGGGGGAGATATTACATGCAAATGGCAAATAAAATATGTAACAAATCTAGCATATTCAAACTAAATACATGCAAACCTTAGAAAGATGTTGATGTGTTGATAGCTTGGTTGCAGTTTCTCACAATTTCAACAACATGATGGTATTATCAAGATGATTCAATAGAAAATTAAACAACATAACAACATGATGATGCGAGATTGCCCAAATGGGATGAGAGACCTCTCATTTATAGAATTTCCAAGAATGAAATTAAGAGACAAGAAAGATTGGTTGATGGATAGAAGGATTAAATGAGGATTAGGGTATTAAAGTTGTAGTCATGTGACAAGTGTCACATGAGACATAAGGGATAGGTTTAGGATTTTATTAGAGAAACATACTTATGTGAATGGATAGGATTTGGAGATGTAGTATGAAATGGATGAAATGGAATTAAATATTATAGGAAAAGGTGGTGAAGATTAATTAGCCTAAATTAATTAATTAACTTAGTTGTCTAGGATTTGGGGATAAGGGTAATGGATAAAATAATTAAATAAATAACTATTTAATTAATTAAAGTGGGGGATGACGGTGAAGAATAAATAAATAAAATACATAATACTTGTATTTATTTAATTAATTACTAGGATAAGGTAAAAGTTAAGTGTGGATAGGAATGGATAGATTCAAGTGTCTACATTTTTCCCCTCTTTGAGATGATGTTGCGAGTTAGAGAAGTAATATCATTTCAAAGAAGAATAAAATATAGTGGGTATGAAAGGGATGAATACTAGTAGCATGATTCCCTAGTCATTATAAGAATAGGAGTTAGGTATTCCCCCTCAAGAGTATAGGTGGGTTCAAAGAATGTGGGTGCACTTTCGAAATAGATGGGAGTTATAGGATAAAGGATGAAAGGATAGCAAAAAATATGGATGGAAAGAGATAGACTGATGATGAAGATATGGATGGAGAGGGATGATGGATTATCATGTCATGTTACAATGGTATAAAAAACCTAGATTTGATATTTTACTTGATGTTATGCACCAAGGTATAAGGAACCAAGATGATAATGTGTCAAGTGCATGATCAAAAGGGTAAAATACAACACTATACATTATGAATATGATGCCCTTGTGTAAATATGAGGAAAATACAATGATAAATGAAAATAATAATATGCACAAGATACAAGCAAGCATGCATAACATACCAAAAATAAACCAAGATTATGCCCCTAGTCAGGCTGAAAATTGATCGATAGATTGATGATGAGGGTAGGAAAGTTAATAATAAGAATAATGCATACCCCAAATAAAGTGTTTTAATGATAATAGTAACATTTGGATTGGGAAGGATACATACTTATTATGATAATTAGATTAAAGTCAATCAACGAATTATTAGGTGATTTGGATCAAAATGATGGATTGCTTGAGGATGATGAGCTAGATTGCAAGATTGGATTGCATGGATTAGGATTGATTGAATATGGATGGATTGACTGGGATTTTCAGATTATTATGATGGATTGGAAGGATAGATAGATTATAAATGGATTGGGTAGGATAGGATTGGCTGAAGGATAGATGATAAATATAGTAGATAGGATTGGATGATTAAGATAGAGGAATGGGTAGGATATAATGACAAGGGAGAATAAAGACTTGGTAAAATATGGATAGGAGGATAAATAGATTGGATGGATAGGAGTATAAATTGATTGGATGGAGGATACACAAATAAAAGGATACGATAGGATAGAGGAATGGATGGGATCCAATGAGAAGGGAGAACCAAGGATTGGTACGATTAGATGGATAACTTGGTTAGGAGTGAGCAGGATTATGATGGAGCTCCAAGGACTATATTGCAAAAGATCAAGAAGCCCCACACTAAAGGTAGTGTAATTAAAGATGAAACATGGTGGGAAAATATGCATGAGATGAAAGGATAGTACATAATGGAAGTAAGATTTGTGTAAATTCCAAAGTGCATAGATATTTTTCCCCTAGTTCTCTATCAAGATCAAGAGTGAGAAGGGAGGATGAATTGGATATGATGGTAGAAAGGAGATAAGATGAGGGGTATGCGATAGAGGATCATAATATAATATATATGGATATGATATGGATGTGTGCATGGATATTTCACCCCTAGGCTCCTTATCAAGATCAATGGCAAGAAGGGAGAATGGATTTGGATAGGATGAGGATGTTGTAAAGACGGTTGTCATTGCACCAAAATATCGACCTATTAATGCCCAATACAATCGCCAGAGTTAATGAATCCATGTGAGGTGGTTAAGCCATGTCATGAACCTGAGTGTTGCACTACACAACACAAGGAGACCAAGGGCACACACCTTGTAACAATCCCCCCAGTGCAAGAGAGGGGTTTGAACCTGTAACCCAGGCTCTGATACTAATTGTTGCAAATATGATTTCTATTGCACCAAAAGATCAACCTGTTAATGCCTGATACAACTACCAGAGTTAATGAATTCATGGGAGTTAGTTAATCCATGTCAAGAACTCGAGTGCTATGCTGAAAAACACAAGGAGACCAAGGGCACACATCTTGCAACAAAGGAGGAAGGAGATGGAAAATGTGGATATGATGCTTAGGAAGATCATTAGCCTTATCAAGATCAAATATGGAAAAGGGGGATGGAATTAAATAGGATGATGGATAAGGGATGAAGGATAATGAAAGATATGGATGGGATGTAGTAGGTAGCATGGATGAAGCTTAACCCCAAGTGTAGAGTGCAAGAGGATGGGGGTTTACACATGATTATTTTTTTCCAACTTTTCATCATAGTACTTTTCCAAGTTGCCACGATTTATTTTTTTGTGTATACATCCTCAGATTGTGAGGTTATTTTTGTGATTCAAGGATCCTATAAAAATTTGACCTTCAAGACCCAATTAGAAAAGTCTTCACCAACAAGATAAAACACAAAAACTCATAAGGACAAGGGTTAGAAGTAAAGATTCATGTTGGGTTCACCAAAATGTATTGCATGCAAATGACATAAACGAAATATACATCAAATTTAACATATTAAAAAAAAATACATGCAAAATTTAAAAAGATCAAATGTGATATGTTGATGTGTTGATAGCTTGGATGTGGTTTCTTATAATTTATACAACATGATGGTATGATCAAGATGATTGGATAGAAAATTGAATAACATAATAGACTTATGATAATGCAAGATTGCCCAAATGGGGTTAGAAGCCTCTCATTTATATAATTTCTAAGAAGTAAATCAAGGGAAAAGATAATCTAGTTAATGGATGGATAAGATTGAATGAGGATTAGGGTTTCATTAAATTTCTATTCATGTGACAAGTATCACATGAGAGATAAGGGCTAGATTTAGGATTTGATTAGGGAAACATCTTTATGCGAATATGATTTGGAGATGTAGTGTGAAATGGATGGAATGAAATTAAATATTAGCGGGAAAGGTGGTGAGGATTAATTAGCATAAATTAATTAATTAATTTAGTTAGAGGATTTGAGGACAAGTGTAATGGATAAGTAAATTTAATAAATAAATATTTATTTAATTAAAGTGGGGGATAAAGGTGAAGGATAAATTAATTAAATGAATAATAAATATTTGTTTAATTAATTACTAGGATATAAATATGTCAAGGTATCTTTCATGGTGAATGTGTGCATACCTTTCTAGTGTAGGTAAAGTGTAGGTGTCAAATAGCTGGGGAAGGAGGGTTTCTAGTGAAACACTTTCAAAAAAAAAGGCTTTTAGTGAAAATGTTTGATTAATTTTATTTCTATTGGTTTCAAGTGAAACTTATTCAAACAAATATGTTTCACCCAAAATTTGTTCAATCAAATTTTTCATGCCACAAATGCTTCATGTTGAAGCCACCAAGTTCCAAGCAAAACTCATTCAGACGAATATGCTAGAACACTTTCATTAGAAACTATTTTGTTGGATGAAAATATGGCACAGGTTTGTAATTTTACCCATATGCATTAGTAGAAGCTAAATTTTCTATTCTCACTTATTCTTGGGCATGATAGAGTAGTTGAATCTCTCCTAGTTTATGTGGGTGTCCACCTCCAAGTCTAAATTTTCATTCCCATGCATAAGTAGGGTGCACTTTCATGCAACATAGAGTATGGAAGCATGAAGAAGAGATGGCTATATAGTTTCTCCACATTGTTGAGAATTTTTGTAAGCTTAAGCTGAAATATGAAAAAAGAGAATGACCACACACCTCACAAAGATACCTATGAAATTGAATACCCTATTATGAGTATAGCTAGGTGGAAAAGAAAACCTAATGCTTGGGTTGGCTTGTAAGAAAAGCTATTTGCATCTCAATAATAATTGGTGATATTTAAACCTATGTTTTTATCATTTATAATTAATCTCAAATAAAATAATTAAGCTTGTTAGTAACTTAAGGTATAATGGTTTTTTTATGGTTAGGAAATAATTCTAGGGATGAACCCTAAATTTATGTTTCCCTAGTATATTTGTAGATGGAAGGAGTAGATGATTCCTATGACCACACATGATTATTCAAGATGCTACAACAAGAAGATGGATTTTGGAAGTTGAAGGATGACCTCCAAATTCCTGTTCAAGGTCAAGGAAGTAGTCAAAGAAAGCTCCTTCAAGAATTGAGTTGGTGAAACAAGAAAAAGGTTTGAGAATCACTAATAATAGAATCCACATTGTGTTCTTATTATTAACTAATTTGTAAAATATTTATTAGATAATTTCCACATCAATCTATAATGCAATAAGTGATGATAACCAATAATGTCTCTCTAATCTAATGTGAGTGGATCAATTGATCTAACACTTACATATTTGGAAGATCAATACCTTCATTATTGAGAATTTTTTATTCATATAAAACAAATAAATTCTTTATATTATTTATTCATGCTAAATATAAACTATATAAATCTCTTTAATAATCCTTTAAAAAAATTGAAATGATTGTTCAATATATATTGATGATTATCTATGGCCTAAGACCTAGAGGAATTCCTTGAAATTCCAGATTTAGTCTAGTTTATTTTGATTCTCTTAGGCTTTAATAGCTTTGTTCTTTTAATGGTTGTTTGGATAGTTTGATTAAGAAACTATTTTTATATTACATTATTATGTTTTAAATTCTCACTTGTGGAAGTATGTTAAACCTTTCCTTGAGACTAAGATTCATTTCAAATTTAGTGAATTTTGAATATCAAGTTCATTTAGAAGTTAATAGTCATTCCCTAATCTTCACGTGTCCATAGAAGGAAGAAAACCTAGATGTTTTTCTTATTTTGACTAGAGTTGGACTTTATAGAAGTCTCTTATCTTGAGAGGAAAAATTCTTCTTGACTACTCCAAGAAATACCATTAGGGAACTAGATCAAAATTTGAATTCATTTGAATATTATCAAGTGCTATTAATTCATCACATAAAGCGAAAGAGACACTACTGTATTTGACTACAAATTCTGATGAATGTTTGGTGACATATCAACAAAATATTGTTGACTTACTGATGCAACACTGATTTAAATTTCGTTGCTATATTTTTGTTGCTTTAACGACCAATTTTCATATGTTGAAACCACGACCCAACATCGTCGGTCAGTGCCATGGAAAATTTTGGTAGTTTCTGTCACAAAATCAACATAACTTTGTCCATCTATCGACACAAAAAATCACAAAATGTTGCAAAACACCCATTTCAAATTGTCAAAAAAAACCAAATGTTCGTCCATTTTCTGACGAGGTGGAGCAAACCATCGTTGCCATTACAACGAAAACTACGTCGCGTGTACAACAACCTCGTCAAAATTTTTTGTGGTTCATCGAGCTATGTTCGTCAAAATTGTGATGAATCCCTGCAGTTTAAAAAAAAAATTATTCACTCAGACATCTTCCCTCCCTAACACGGTTATATGTATGGGTTTTGTTCTTTGCATGAATAATTTGGCCGATATTGTATCTTTTGGTATAAGTCACTCCGACAAGTATTTGTCTTTCCTTGTATCCTTTATCGGTATAGCTTATCCGATGTAATCCTATTGGAGAGACTTCGTTCTATCGAGCCCAAAGTTATTCATTACTTCCAATGGTGATACTCCCACCGATGAATTCCAACAGCACAAATTTCACCGATGGTGCCTTATTTTATCCACTATGTCGATGTAACTTGAGATATGTTCTCCTATCTAAATGTTATTGGTGTAAGATGTGTCATCAGGTGGTCCATTTTCTATTGTTCCGATATCATGTGTTCCTTAAATGATGAAATATATCGGTGTACCTCATGCCGAAATCCTGAGTGAGTCTATCTTTTACTTTCTTGAATAACCCATTGGTAGAACAAAAAGAATGTGTCCCCGATACGAGCCTTTATCTTCATCGGAGTAGTATATGAGATCGGAATTGTCACTTGTTAGGCTTTCAATGGCCGATGAGTATTTTTTCAAGGAAACTTTCATGAGTTATGCCGATATGCATTTCCTGAGGTGCTACATTCTCTATTTGTTCCTTTTTAATCAAAATATACAACCCAATTTCTTCTGCCGATCGGTATGAATGAAATGTGCCTATGCCGATATTGTACAATGTGCTTCCTCATTCACATAAGCAATTCTTGCAATGTTTTTATCGGTGAAGCTTGCTAGTTGTTGTGCTGATATATTGTATCATTCCAATATAAACATAAAACATGATCGGGGTGACATAGATACTACTTGGCCGATATGTTATACCTCTTCAATTTGAAATGTGTGAACAATGGGTCTTGGATACATATTGTGAGTAAATAGCTTATAAGAACAATGGTAGAAGACCCAACAATGAAGACTTGGGCAAAAATTTCCATAGAAATTTTTGGATACATCTCACATGACCTGCAATAATGCAAGTCCCAAAGCATATGGGCATAGTGTTGAAAATGCACACATGGAAACTAGGGACCCAAATTTGTGTCTTAAGGTTGTGGAATCCCTACAAAAATCCTCATTAACCAATCAAAAAGTAAACAATTGTCTACTAATTTGAAATGATTAATCACAAAATCGGTTTTAATAGTTGAGACAGGTGTGAATGAAAGAATGGAAGACTTATGGTAAAATTTCAAATATGTGAAGATCTCCTTGGGAAAAAATATAATAGTCACCTTCTTCTCTCATAGTGGAATAAAGTAAAATATGTTCTTAACATTTTATAGGAAAAATTTATTGTAAAGAAAACATACAAGTATGTTGATGCCATCATTGAACTGTACACCAAGCTCATGAATCAAAACAAGTATTGTTCCCACAACGTATGAAGCCCACCTGATTACAATTGAGTTCAAATAGAAATTAAATCCACAACTAATGATTTCCAAATAATACATTCTATTTTTGGTCAGTTGTGTGTGTGAGAGAGCGAGAAAAGTGTGTGTGTGTGTGTGAGAGAGAGAGAGAGAGAGGTCACTTTTGTGATGAATCTCTAGCATAATATGTGTGTACTTTCTCATATGATTCCTGGGAAAATAAAAATAACAGTTAAACCCAAACCAAAAACCAAACTAGCAACATATAATACATATCTATATTAATTCTATCCAACGAAATTATTTTATCATTAGTGCATGAAGCACATGACAGGTGATTACTAGGAGAAATCCATCCACTCACTTATTCCATTGGTCACTAAATAAGAGAATCATCTATAAAATTGCTACCAAGATTGAAAGGTGACCCTCATATGGATCAAATGGCATGTAAGAAACTAGAGATGATTATTGGGAGCAACTATAGAATCAATAATCTACCAAACAATGGCATGACATCATCACTAACTACTCATCGCATAGCGAATTGTGGATGATTTTAGCATTAACCACATAATTACAATATCTGTATGTTTAATGATTTAATACCAGCTGTGTTACAAGGCTCTCTCCTAGACCCCTCATACCTAGACCTAGTTTAAACCATGTACCAGTCTCAAGACAATTCTTGTACTAAAATGGTGAGGCTCTTCTCTTTTGTTTCTACGCTAATGAGTACATCCCAAGTTTTTCTAATCCAAACTCATATATCCCCAGACACGAGATCCATCCTTGGATAGCTTCCCCTACAAAATTTGTCATCTAGGGTAACATATGCGATGCGTTAAAAAGTAAAATAAGTACTAAGGGTAACATATTAAAGCAAAGAGAACTAATGAAAATCACATAAGATCAAAAGTGCAACATAATGAAATATTGAAAAGTGCATTACCTTATTGAGCTTCTCTTTGTTTTGACAATAGTTTAATATTCTCTACTTAACAGGGCCAACCATGTGACAGTGGAAGCTCATTTGGCCCCTCCCCCCCTCACATCACTCTCAATTCCCCATACCCGATCATATAACATTAATAATTCATTCATAACATATAACATTCATTCATTAACATATAACATTCATTCATTAACATATTCACATTCATTCATTAACATGTAACATTCATTCTTTCAATTTTTACATATTATCAAAAATATGGTTGTCATAATATGATTACAATCACTTTTTTTTTGTTTCTTCTTTACAGCTAAAAAAAGAAGTGGAGTATTGTTTTCTAAATCATATGTCCTCCCTTCAGTTGTTCTACCCTCTGCTTGTGATCTTAATGTATGCCTAGTCGTGTACTCACGATGTGGAGGCCACTGCAAGGGGGGTTCTACTGCAATAACAAAGAAATGTTAAATTGATATGTTATATTATTATTGTTACAAGTATTTCATTAATTAAAAGAACATTAGAGTGGTGCTCTTTACTTGATGGGGACACATCATGTTCCTGATCTTGTCTTATAGCCTCATGCTCAACATGTTGAACACCCTTTAAATCCTCTGGAGTTGAAACATTAAAGGTTACATTAATTAATACACCAATTGCAATTAAATATGTTTAAAAGAACATTATAGTGGTCCTCTTTACCTGATGGGGCCACATCATCTTCCTGATCTTGTCTAGCCTGATCATGCTCAACATGTTGATCACGCTCTACATGCTCTAAAGTTGAAACACAAAAGGTTACAATAATTAATACACCAATTGGAATTAAAGATGTTTAATTGTATTAATCCATACTGCATTTTGTATAGCACATGAATACATCTAGTACCGGGATGCACACCATGACCTTCATCTGTAGGTTGTGCTCCACCCTCACTAGGTTGTATTCCAATGTCATGTGTAGTATTATCATTGCTTGCCTATTTAAAACAAATAGGCACATACTTACTTTATGGTAGATATTAATATTGAATCGATTGCACAAGTATTCAATTTTAAATAAACTTCATTGAGTTTATTTACCTGCATGTCAGATGCAGTGGAAGCTTGTGTTTTCCCAGTCATGAGTCTTAGGCATTCAGCGACGGCTCCATAGCCTTGCTAGAAGGAAATCTTCAGGTCTACTTTTGTGGGCACTTTGTTGAATTCATAGCCCTACATTTTTTCATAAGATCATGAATTTTGCTTCTATGGTGTGATAAAACCAAAATTGTTTGCAATTTATTATTTGGATTGCAATATTTCATTTATTGATACTTACAATTCGTGCGGCTAATTTCATATAACCACTAGAGCCAAGTTTGTGCTGCCCATTTTTTTCTAGTCTTTCCTTTGTTGCCTTTGATGTGTCAGGCAACCTATGAAAAGTTTGAAATATGTTAGATTATGTAAAAATAAAGATTAATCAGTAGATAATTACATTGTTGATAGTATCACATACCTTCCTTGGCTCGATGTTGTCTTTCCTTTTTTCTTTTCAGCCTTCTCCTTTCAATTCGACACTAGGTCCTTCCACTCCCTCTCCGGAATCATGGGGAGATGCTCGTACTTTTTTTCCTTCTCTAAATGTGACCTTTATTGGTCTTATACATACTTTAGATAGGTACCAACTGTCTTAAGGACCTTGGTTCGGTTGAATGTGTTATTACCGAACAACACAACTAAATGGTTGATGAGCTCATATTTTAAATCTTGATTTTGGGCATTGCACCGTGTACATATGGTGGGCCCAGAGATCTCCAATGTAATATACTTTATATGTTTATAAAAAACATCATTTCCTACAAAATGATCATGGGATCATTAGTCTAAAAAGAGTGATCAATAAGTAAATTTCAATTGGATTATATATAATAATAATTAAAACATTTTAAAGTACCTGGGACCTTCTCTATCTTTATGGGAATGAAATCATTGGTCACCACAAATATGAATGACAATTTTCCCATACTAGTAATACGGGAAGATCTAGGAAATACTGCTAAAACATCACCATTACTAGTGGCCTTTGCATCCCCGAGTACATGTCTTGACGCATGTTTTGGCATGTGTTCGCTACCAGAGGGTGCACTACCCGATGCTTGCATGCTATGTGTTGGTGACATTTCAGTCGACAATATAGGCATGGATTGTGGGGTCAGATGATGTGATGTATGCACATGAAGATCAGGATCAACACTTGTACCAACCCCTAGTCCCCGGGCAGCACCTGCAATACCTTGATCATGACCAGTAGCATCATGAGGACGCAAAAAATCCTGTAAAAAAAACACATAATTTAGTTCATGACATAAAAGAGTACAAAATATAAAACCATGAATGAGCTTATGTTATAATTAAAGATCTCATGACAACTTACTTGCAAGTTTCGTGCTCTCTTAGTTAATATTTTAACCCTTTCTCTTATCTCATCTGTTTGAGGCACTATGAATAACAACTGAAGGATTTCTTCATTGCATTTTTTTTGGGTCTTCCTTATCATATCCAGAGGGTTTGTGGAATATGCGATGTCATCATCACATAATAGTGACTGCACCTCCCTATGGATGCTCTCCTCTACTGCTGGTGCCTTTCCCCGATCATCCAACTATGACAAGAATATTAAAAACATTATCAAGATTAACCCAAAAAACTTATGAAATAAACATAATAATAAAACATTTTGCTCATATCTAATTTGTACAATTACAATGAGGTAAACCTATTGGGTAGAAGCGCCTGAAGATGCATCACGATCTGTACTCTGGGCCGGAGCCTTCTGATATGAAATTAGAAAGTTACAAATCTATTGCACTTAACTCCTAATTATATATTTTTCCCATTCACCACATAATTGTGTGTTTTTGAATCTTAACCATTGAGGGAGTAAATTGGGTACACTTAATACTTTATCCAAAAAAAAATTAATGAACATAAACTGGAAACTTAAAGAATTAAAATATTGAAGAAAATTAGGAGATAGAAGAGAAAAAGAGAGATCATGCTTGATAACGGAGTTCGTCTAACTAGGACTACGTCTTCGGGTCCGCTTCTCAACGTTGGACCACTTTATTAAGATTGCCAAGCATCTGAAAATGCCTTCTTACAATTCTCCAAGCTTACAATAGTCTCCTCACAATCTCACTCTCAATTTTTTTACAATTCTTGGTGTAATATCACCTTGTAAATTTCTCCTCCAAAAATTCCTCAAAAGAGCATAAAATTTTCTCTCAAAACACCCGAATTAAAAACTCACACTCCTACCCCCCTTTTATACATAATTTTTGCATATGGGGTTAAAAACCACCATAATAAATAAAATAACTCCCCTCAAACAAATTAACCCCTTTAAAATATTTTTTTCAACCCCTTTTGGGCTTTAATTAGGCTTCATAACAATTTAAGGGGTTAAAATAACCATAAAAGGTTATTTTGTTAGTAAATCGAGCTAGAATATGCTTTAAATATGACATAGCCCGTTAAAAAACAATTTAATTTGCTTAAGCCCTTAACACCTATTCACGGGCTCATTTGGTTTTTTTTTTATGAGTTAATCTTTTTGATTTTTAGGAGATTTGGATCCCACCAAATCTGGTTGCGATCCCACAAACTCTGATCCCACCAAATGGATTTTGTGGAATAAACTTCCACCACTTTATTTTTTTCAAAAATAAAGCATGGTGTACATGAATTTTGTGAGATTTTTGCCACATCACCTGCAATTTCCATGTCACCATCCAGTCAACTGCCACATCACATGCTGACATCATCATTTTGACTAAAACTTTGACTTAGTGTAACTTTGGCATATGGTCTTCATTTTTGACAAAATGAACACCATTGGAAAGGTATTGACAAGCTCTTCGTGATGATGCTGATTTTGACAACTTTTGTGACAATATTTTTTTTTTCCTCTCTGCCCCCCTAGTTCGCCAGTTTGACCCATCTTTTATGGAGCATAACTCTTTCCTACGACCTCCTTTTGACATGATTCCAGTTGCATCGGGATTGTGTCGGTGAGCTCTACACAATGATGCTAGTTCTGAGAGATTCTGAGACTATGAGATTTTTTGAGGTTTTCTGGATCCACTTGGATCATTCCTCCTTGTTGAGAAGCTTTTGGACCTCCAAAACTCTTGTTTTATATACACTTTGAGCTAGGGAATGTCACCCCACTTGCCCAATATCATTTGTCCTTCCTTCTTGGAACTTGTACATCTGACTCATCATAACAACAATCAAAACTATGCTAATATTGTTAAGTACATTAGCCATATACACATCCACATTCAGTGTTGTCGCTACCAACCATACACTACTAAAAAGTATAAGGATGAATAACAAAACTAAAGTTGTAGACGAGAAAAATAATGTACCAACATCATGCTTGTCTTTCATAATTGGAACAACCTTAGAATTAGATATGCTTTTATGCAATGACACTTCTTGTGGTACAAACATAAGTGCCAAATTATTGTTGGCATTAACTACCCTTTTCAATTGTCCCATTGTCACAAAAGTGTTATCAGTCTTAATTGGATGATAGTGCACATTGTATTCAATTCTTTCCTTAAACAAGTGATATTGATTATGTTCCCTATAGAAGATTTCTTTTCTATCATATAAGTACAGGCTACCCAACACAATCCCACAGATATCAAGTGGAACCACATCAAATTCAACCTCATCTATAAACTTAGATGTTAAAGAAAATCTTAAATTGAATTGCTTAGTTACTCGCAATTTGTTATCATTGCACACCCAACCTAATGCATAAGGTTTATTATGTGGCTTTGTTTTCAGTCCCAACTATTTAACAACTTCTTTTGAAATTAGATTAACTTGGGACCCACTATCTATCAGTGTATCAATCTTAGTGTTCTTAGAAATCACTCTTATATGAAACAATTCACATCTTTTGCTATCTTTAGGAACAACATGACTTTTAGAAGTAGAAGCACATGACACATCAGTGACATAATCATTACCAACAAAAGCTTTACCTTTCAAACCCACAACTATTATCTTTGTTCCGTCATTAGAATTCGATCCAAGATCCTGAATGACAGCTGTGGCCTTTTGCTTTCCTTTACGATCCTTAAACCACTTTGGTTTCAATTCCGGATGCAATTTCCAACACTTTGCATCTTTGTGCCCTTTCTTCTGACAATGTGAACAAGTAGGCTTTTCACCTTCCTCTTTCTTCACAGTAGCTGCTTTCCTCTCCTTACCCTTCTTATTTCCTTCAGTTGGAGGAACAAATTCCTTCTTTGAATTGAAACTTATGTTCCTTTCACCTGCTTCAATATGGGTTGCTTGTACACACACTTCATCAAAGTTAGATGGATTAAACATCAGGATTGTATGTTTCAAATTTGAATGCAAACCACCTATATACTTTAATAAAATTTCTTGTGTATAAACAGGAATTCCAAGAGTATGTTCTTTCTTCCTAAACACTTGTGTATAATCTTGTTTTGTTTGTCCTTTACCCTATCTTAGATTTTTCCAATCCATAACAACTTGTTGCATATAACCCAAAGGATAAAATTATTTCTTTAAAGCAGAAGTAAATTCATACCAAGATGAAATGATTTTACCGCGCGTAGAAAGATCATCTCAAATCTTACTCTCCCACCAAAGCAATGCAATGCATCCCATTCTAAGAGTAGCTAGCTAGATTTTGGAAGAATAATCCAAGATCTGTTGAACCTTGCAATACACTTCAATCTGCTTAAGCTAGTTATCTAATTTTTCTGCATCCAATTCACCATTATACATAGGCAACTCAAATTTAACATCCACTTTTAACAAAGGTGTTTGCACAACTTTTTTCTTTTTAGAAGAGTTAGACAAAGAGGAAGAAGAGGATGAAGAAGATGAAGAGGATGGAGATGGAGGTTCAGGAGGGTCACTACCACCTCCTACTCCTTTACCTTTGTCATATTTCAATGAGGATTCAACTTCCTTCTTCTTTTTGTCCTTGTCTTCCGTTTTCCTCTATCGTTCTTGCCTCTCTTGGAAAAGAACTTCCACCATAGCCTTCATTTCGAGAAATTCTTTCTAGAAAGCTTTCTCATCTAGCTCTGTAGGACTTTGTTCAACTTCCATCTTTGCTTGTGGAAAAGTCCTTCATTTTCTGATCTTTGGTTGAACTTGGTAAGTGCACCTTCTCCTTGCTTCAATTTCAACCTGGTTAACATTCACCACTTGCAAATTTTCCTGTTAAACTACTCTGATACCACTTGATCTAAAATTAGAAAGTTACAAGTTTATTGCACTCAACTCCTAATTACATATTTTTCCCAATTGCCATAGAATTGCATGTTTTTGAATCTTAATCGCTGAGGGAGTAAATTAGGTACACTTAATACTTTATCCAAAAAAAAATTAATGAACATAAACTAGAAACTCAAAGAATTAAAATATTGAAGAAAATTAGGAGATAGAAGAGAAAAAGAGAGATCACGCTTGATAACGGAGTTCGTCCGACTAGGACTATGTCTCTGGGTCCGATTCTCAACATTGGACCACTTTATTAAGATTACCAAGCACCTGAAAATGCCTTCTTACAATTCTCCAAGCTTACAATAGTCTCCTCACAATCTCACTCTCAATTTTTTTACAATTCTTGGTGTAATATCACCTTGTAAATTTCTCCTCCAAAAACTCCTCAAAAGAGCATAAAATTTTCTCTCAAACCACCCGAATTAAAAACTCACACTCCTACCCCCCTTTTATACATAATTTCGCATATGGGGTTAAAAACCACCATAATAAATAAAATAACTCCCCTCAAACAAATTAGTCCCTTTTAAATATTTTGTTCAACCCCTTTTGGCCTTTAATTAGGCTTCATAACAATTTAATGGGTTAAAATAACCATAAAAGGTTATTTTGTTAATAAATCGGGCTAGAATATGCTTTAAATATGACAACCTATTAAAAAAAATAACTTACCCATAAAAAAAAACAATTTAATTTGCTTAAGCCCTTAACACCTATTCACGGGCTCATTTGGTTTTTTTTTTTATAAGTTAATCTTTTTGATTTTTAGGAGATTTGGATCCCACCAAATCCGGTTGGGATCCCACAAAATCTGATCCCACCAAATGGATTTTGTGGAATAAACTTCCACCACTTTATTTTTTTCAAAAATAAAGCATGGTGTACGTGAATTTTGTGATATTTTTAACACATCACCTGCAATTTCCATGTCACCATCTAGTCAACTGCCACCTCACATGCTGACATCATCATTTTGACTAAAACTTTGACTCGATGTAACTTTGGCATACAGTCTCCGTTTTTGACAAAACAAACACTGTTGGAAAGGTCTTGAAAAGCTCTTCATGATGATGTTGATTTTGACCACTTTTGTGACAATCAATTTTTCACCCTTTTTTTTTCTCTCTGGCCCCCTGGTTTGCTAGTTTGACTAATCTTTGACTGAACATAACTCTTGCCTACGATCTCCTTTTGATGCAATTCTAGTTGCATCAGGATTGTGTTGGCGAGCTCTACACAATGATGCTGATTTTGAGAGATTCTGAGACTATGATATTTTTTAAGGTTTTCTAGATCCACCTGGATCACCTTCCCCCTATGATCAATGTCCCGTTGTGACAAATTAAATATGAAAAAAACATTACTGAAATGTGTTAGAAGATTAATCTTTACTTGGTAAAGGTTATTCTTTAATTGTAATTTTTTATTAACTTGTAGGAATATTCCAAAGGAATCTCTACAAGTCTTTTGTCTTTTTGTCATCTCACACATGTGTGAGGATGACTTATTTTTTAATTCCTTTATTAAGGAATATTTGTAACCACCTCCTTAAGAGGTGACACTTTGCACACACATAGATGAATGGTGGCATTCATTGAGTTGGGAGTTACATTCTAACTCCCTTCTCACCTCTACTTATTGAGGTGCCTCTCATCTCATTCTTCAAGACTCATGCAAGCAAGCTAAGGCTGAAGCTCTCTCTCTTTGTATTATTCTTTAGGCATTTTGCCTCCATTCATAATATTGGGGTTTTTTCTTGTTTTTTCCCCTTAACAAATTCTTGTGTCTCTCTTGCTTTGGTGGTGTTTGGTTTGGCTACTTCAATTTATTTGGTAATCTCTTTCCTTCAAACAATTGCTCTTTATTAGTACTTTCCATTGCTCTTTTTTATTTCCTTTCATGGTATCAGAGCTTGGTATTACTAATATTTTGTGAGCTACATTGTTGAAGGTTTACCAGATTTTTCAACACACCATTGGAGGCACTCAAAGAGAAAAAGAGAAGAGCCAAAAGTCTAATCTTGTTTTTTGTTTGATATATTTTTCTAACCATTGTGCAGGATTTCTTATCTAAATATTTCTAAGTTTTTCAAATTTCAAATTTGTGCAATATATTTTGCATGCATGATTTATTTATTTATTTTTGCAGAAAAATTTAAAAATCCATTTTTTGCATATTAAAATTTTTGTAAAAAATCAATTTTTTTAGGGGCTGTAACTCTAGTTCAAAAATTCTTTTTAGAAAAAAGCTAATCTATTTTTTTTGCAAATCTGTATATTAGATCTGTAAAAAAAATCCATTATAATTTGCATGCATGTTTATTTTTTTGCAGATTTTTAGAAACCCTCAAATAAAGGATTATAGTTCAGTCTTTTTAAATTTTTTTTTTTTAATTTCTGTATGTCATAATTTGCATGTTCAAATTTCTGTAAAAAAAATCAATTTCTGTAAATAATTTTTTTTTTTTTTACGGATCTAACCCTAGTTCCAATTTTATTTTATTTTTTTTAAAAAAAGACTAATCTGCTTTTTGCAAATCTCTAAAAAAAAAATCTCTATATTCTACATATTTGCATCTTTGCATGTTCGAATTTCTGTAAAAAAATCAATTTTTTTTTAAGCTCTAACCCTAGTTTAGAAATCTTTTCAAATAAATCAAATAAATCTTTCTTTTTCAAACTTGACACGTTCTTACAGAAGTTTTTTTTTAAATAATAAATAAATATCTAAAACCCAAATTTTTATTCATACAGTAAATAATAAATTCAAATAAAAAAACTTTTGCAGCCCTTGCCCCTCTGTTGCTCGAACCATGGCTTTTTGTTGTAATCTTGGCCCTTGAAAAAGCTGCTAAATATCCCCTCTGGCCTGCTGCTTCGAAAAAGCTGCTAAATATCCCCTCTGGCCTGCTGCTTCGTCTCTCAAAACCCTTGCTGTTGCTTCTCCTCACACTTCACCTCTTACTTGCCTCTTTTCTATTTCCTTTCTAAAAAGCAGAGGGAAAAGAGGTAAAATCTCTTTTGTTTTAAAAAAAAGATTTCATTTTAAATGAAAAATCTTTCCCTCCCACGTAGGAGGTAAAAGTTTCTTTTTATGAAAAATGTGTTTTTCCTCTTTTTAAAGAATCTTCCTATTTTTAAGGTTTTAAAAAAAGTTTAATCTTTTAAATCTTTCATTTCATATTTATTAGTTTATAACTTTAAAACTTTAATGTAGTTTTATTTATTAGTTTTAAATTAATATTATATAACTTTAGTAATTTTTCATAATTTATATTCTTAATTTAATTTTATATTTAAATCAATTAATTTTTTTTAAAATCTAATTTATATTGATATTATTTAATTATATATCTTTTTAGATTGATTATTTTACAAATATAAGATATTTACTTTTTCTCTAACTAAAAGGAGATTGTTTTTAATCAAAAGTGGTATTTTTTTTTAAGCAAATATTTACAATACTTATTATTTTTCTCATAAAGTTGTGATTTTTTATTTTTGGCAATCATGTCAACTTTAATTCCTGAAATTAAATTAAATTCTTCTAACTATCATTCTTGGAAAACTCATATATGCTTTATTTTTCGGTTTAAACATCTTTTAGATGTAGCTACAGATCTTAAATCTAAACCAGGTTCATCTGCATCCAAAGATGAAATCGAAAAATGGAATCTCAAAAATGAAGAAGCCCTTGGCCTCATAGGTATCTCCATGTCCCTGAACTTTATGTTCACATTGGGACATGTACAACTGCCTATGAAGCATGGGACAAACTCAAAACAATTTATGATAGTACAAATGAATCAAGAAAAATTCAAATTCAAGATCAACTTGAAGATTTGAGGTATTCTGATTTTAAATCTATGGATGAATTTTTATTGAAATTTGATGCTTTAAATAGTCAATTGGATGGTTTAGGAGTTAAATTAGATAATCTTAGATTAATTCATCTTATTCTTAAAAAGTGTCTTCCTAGACAATTTCAGCAATTCATTACTAATATTCATGCTCAATTAGCTATTCCTTCTTTAGCTACTCAATTAACTTATGATATTTTTCGTGATTTATTAAGACAAGAAGAGGCTAAGTTAATTCAGTTTGGTACTCTTAAGTCTAATGAACATGCTTTCTTATCTAATCATAAGCAAAATTTTAAACCTCATTATAATAATGGCAATGATCCTAGAGAGTTTAACTCTTCTAAGAGACCACATTGCACTTATTGCAATAAGGATGGTCATTGGCAAAATACTTGTTTTAAAAAGAAAAATGAGAAAAAACATATGAATCAAAATAATCAACAGTTTCATAACAATGGTAATCAATCTAGACGTGCTTTTACATGTAGTTTTAATGTTTCTAAACCTTTTGAATGGGTTAATGATTCAAGTGCATCTCAACATGTTACTTCACATAAATAGTTTATTTTTTAAATAACTTCACAAGTATTTTATTATTGGACTTGATCAACCCAATAATAGTGTACTTGTTTTACTCAATTATATTTGGAATATGATAAGGGGATATTCATGTAGTCATGAATGCATGAATATCATCTTAAATGACTTATTTATACTTAATAATCCTTCACTTCATAATATGCAATTCTCATTTTTCGATCACAATTTTTTTAATATTATTTTTTATAACTTAAGGTGGCTTGATTTGTGGCTTTTGATCTAATATTTAAAACAAAGCTAGTGTTTCCTTCTCAACTACATTTATGTTGTTTTGACAAAGGGAATTTGACATTTTATTATGTCTCATATTGGTCAATGTGTCTCTTTGATGGATTTATTTCATCTATGTATTTTTTGAAAATTAAAAGCTCATTGGAGTATTTTCCTTCTTGATGGATTTATTCCATCTATATATGTTTTGCAAATTAATCACTTTATCAAGTCTCAATGGAGCCTTTACATATATTTTTTGTGCTAGTCACATTTGCAGTAATGTTGCATAGGGAGCCCTATCTATAATGAATCATTTATTTTTTATCAAGTCTCATTGGAGTTTTTTTTGGGGACCCATGGAAAATATTTCCATCCACTTTGATGGTATGCACTTACTTATTTATGATGAACTTAGATCTATTTTCTTAATTGATGTGGATCAAGTTCTTGAAACTTTTATGTTTCATTATTTTATTGAAGGCAATATGGTTTTTATACCATTATTAGGCACTATGGTTTTTTAAACCCATCTTTAGGACTAATTTTCAAAGTCCTTTATTATTCATCTTGACACAATTTCCCTTTACATTACAACAAATGATGTAGTGAGAGGAAACCTAGATCTATTATTGCTATGTCTATATATTGACATTTTATAATTTGGGCTATGCTTTCTTTCTATCTCAAGGTTTCATTAGAAGTAAAAATTATCCAAATTTATATTAAGCATAGTGAAAATGATATTGTTATACTAATTCAAATTTAGGAGGTAATCCCAATGATGGGAGATCCACTTGTGGTTATTGTTTCTTTGTTGGATTAGGTGCAATCTCATGGAATAGTAAGAAACAACAATCTACTTCTCCTTGTTCTATTGAAGTTGAATATAAAGGTTGTACAAATGCATCTAAAGAAGCATTATGGTTAAGAAGATTACTTGAAGACTTGGGTCTACCTCAAAAGATCCTACTCCTTTATATTGTGATAATGAAAGTGCTATTGCTTTGGAAAAGAATCCAATTTTTCATGCAAGGACCAAGCACATTGCTCTTCAACATCATTTCATTAGAGAGCAAATTGAAGACATGCAAATTTCTCTTTTGTATTGTAAAGGTGAAGATCAAGTTGCAGATATTCTCACCAAAGCTCTTTGTAAAGATAAATTTCTCTTCCATTGTAAAAATCTTGGATTACAACCCATTAAAGGGTTTGATGTAACCTCCCCAAGTAAAGCTTAAGGGGGGATGTTAGAAGATTAATCTTTACTTGGTAAAGGTTATTCTTTAATTGTAATTTTTTATTAACTTGTAGGAATATTCCAAAGGAATCTCTACAAGTCTTTTGTCTTTTTGTCATCTCACACATGTGTGAGGATGACTTATTTTTTAATTCCTTTATTAGGGAATATTTGTAACCACCTCCTTAAGAGGTGACACTTTGCACACACATAGATGAATGGTGGCATTCATTGAGTTGGGAGTTACATTCTAACTCCTCTTCTCACCTCTACTTATTGAGGTGCCTCTCCTCTCATTCTTCAAGACTCATGCAAGCAAGCTAAGGCTGAAGCTCTCTCTCTTTGTATTATTCTTTAGGAATTTTGCCTCCATTCATAATATTGGGGTTTTTTCTTGTTTTTTCCCCTTAACAAATTCTTGTGTCTCTCTTGCTTTGGTGGTGTTTGGTTTGGCTACTTCAATTTATTTGGTAATCTCTTTCCTTCAAACAATTTCTCTTTATTAGTACTTTCCATTGCTCTTTTTTATTTCCTTTCAAAATGAAACCAATAGACTTACGAAAAAAATATAATAATAAAATGGTATATTGGAGTCATTAATTGGAGGTTGGGTAAAATGGTATATAGTATGTACCACCCCCATAGTAACTGTGTTTGTATCTGCATGATTCAAATTGTAATCGATTAGCAACTCTTCCCCTGCAATTATTGATTTTATTGCACATACGATTACACAGTTCCCCTCGCGTGCCTTGAATATGCAATTGGGTTGCTTATTTGTTGACCTAGGTTATGTACTATTTATAAAACCTGCAATATTCCCTGATGCTTTTGGCCTTCCATCAATGTACATAGCCACTCCTTTATTTTGATCCTTATCTTTTAGTTGTATATAATTTGTTGATAGTGCATACCTACACATTCTTTGTGTATATCAAACTAGTTGCATCCAATATTTGTAACTGTAATAGGGTCCAACATACTCCATCAATTCAGTAACTTTGTCATAACAGACCTTTATGCCATCCATGCAAAATAGGCCCAAACCATGTAATGATGATGGTGCTATGCAATATATAGATTCTCGTTGACACAAAAATAAGTGTTTATTGGAGGAAGTTCCTTGGGTACCCATTGATTTCATAGATGTTTGTACCTCAAGGGAACCTCGATGTCGCCTATTCTCTCATCATCATAAGAACATGACCCCCCTTCAGCAAGAAAAAATTCCATGCATTTATGGAGTTTTCTTCTAATCTTTTGACCTATAGTTGATCTCCCTCTTTTAGACGTACTACATGTTTCACTTTCCTCTTCTTTTCCTAAATTTACCTCGCTCGAGGAAGACAAATCTGACAAAAACCTATTTGGTGGTACTTGCACTCATAATGATGTTGGATGAAGCTCTTTCATGGTGTTGTGATCCCAAGGTATGGGGTTGGAGTATTAAAAAACAAGGTTGTCAATACTAGTCAATTGCATGTGGAGGTAACAATAGTTCTGAATGTATCAATAAACCTTGCAAGGGTTTGATGATCAGAGATCACTTGGTAAGCATGGTAATGGTTTATAGTAGGGTTACCAACCTTGTGTTTTGAAGCCTTGGGTTTTGAGAACATCTAGAGGAGTCATTGTCTTGTTTCTTGGAGGTTGATTGGGTTAGTTGGTGGAAGGTTGCTATTACTTTTTTGACCTATCCATGCAATTTTTTGGACCACCTTCCTTGAAGAAAATAGTCCCTCTGAGGTAGTATTAGTGTCTAGTTAGTTAGTCTATGAATTTTTTTGGACCACCTTTGATGTGAAATAGCCCCTCATGCAACCATCCTTTCAGTCTATTTCTAAATGGACAAACCCCTTGCCTTGAATGATTAAGCTCCATAGGTTTCTACCCCTATGGTTTTTTGGGTCCCCCAAATAAAATAATAAAATATGGGCCCTACTCAGAAGAACCCCAAAATGTATCAGAGTTTCTTTCTTTCTTAAGAATCTAGTTAAAGAGGCTAATTGGGTCCCTCCCTATCCAACATTCCTTCACCATTTTCTACACCCACAACATCTTCGAACCATTTATACTCTTCTAGAACTTGAAAAAAAAAGTCTACTTTCATTAGTGTTCTCTTTCGTGCTTTCCCTAGTGTTGGCATCTATACTGTTCTTTTGGAGGTTTGGTTGAGTTAGTGAAATATTCAGAAGTTTTAAATGGCTCCTTGTCTTTTTTTCATCTCTTGTACTGGTGCAGGAGCACCTTGGCATAATTAGGCCTCTATGAAGCAATTTTTTGAAATTTGATTGAATGTTATTGTTCCTACTTTGTAAATAATGTTATTAGAGTCATGTTTCATAGATTTGAGGTCATGCTAAGGTCATTTGGTGTTTATTAAGTCCAAAAGTGCAAAAATGAAAACAATGTAAAAAGTTGTCAACTTAATCAAAAAGGAAATATTAAGAGATGAAGAGTCATTAGGGTTGGTTAGAGGTAGTTATAAGGCTAAGATTCAGTTTCTTTTCCTTTAAAAAGGCTCTTGTATCTTTTAGAACTTCGAGGGTGGTTGAATAAAGAATAAGTTCAATGAAAATCTCTAATTTTTAATCATTTTTCTTCAGAAATCTTGCATTTCCAAGCATTGTACGGAATTGTACAACCTTGAAGGCATGGTAGAATGGTTGTATATGGTAATAATCTCAATCACCTTCTCGTTACATCAAAGTTCATGCATTTTAGTTAATATTTGTGTGAGTTATTGTGGATTTACTTTAGTCTGCTAAAACCCTCAATTAGGGTAAGCAAAGACATAAATAATTATGTTTCTCCTGTATTAATTGGTGGAATCTTTTGGCTTCTTGTGATATTATCCTACTATGAATTTTATTTCATGTTTAAGTGGATTTAGGGAAAAATCATAAAGATAAGATGCGAGGGAATGAAGTTTCTTGACTGAAAAACTATGTACAATTTGTAAAACAGAGTAATTATGAAGGTTAAGCCCTTAGGGTTTTGTGAAAATACTTTGTAAACGGACTTGGATGCTTTGAAGAGAATATACTAGTCAAACTAAACATGTCTCAAGCATTGGAAAGTGTACTTTGGTCAGGATTTAGTAAAGCAACAAACCCTTATGCAAATCAGGCCCAATTAGGCCTAAATCTGTCTCAGACAACAATATTTGAATCTTGTGTTGTAAATTTTTGATACCCATTTTGAATATGTTTTATATCTGTAAGGAGGTCATTGAAAAGTGTGGATAGACTTGTGTAATAGTGCTTAGATTGTGAATGAAGCCCTGAAAAAATAGCTTGGAAGACCTACAAGTGTTGCAAACAGGGTATGAAGGAACCAGTGACAATAAGAACTTTAAGGGATTTTGATGATTAAGTGTGAGTTCTTGGTTGTTTTGGTTAATAGATTACCAAGGTGTAATTTGATCTCATTTGATATAAGGTTTGGTGTAAGCATGAAGTTAAAAATTCCATTGCTTTGACTGATCTGTTTAATAATAGCCCTATTTTGGAGACTAAAATGAAAGTACAATATATGATTTTGTTAAATTGTCAAGAATAAAGGATGGGAGTGTTAGGGTTAGAAATGGAAGATATCTAACAATTAAATACATATCTATATAATAAACATAGAAACTAAAACAAACAGACAAAATAAATCATAACACAAAGAATTTAACGTGGTTCACCCAATCTGGGCTACATCTACCAAACCGCAACCATCCAACACTTTTATTATCCAGTAAAACTTATTACAATCTTGCGAATAATCACGTTTTTCATCATACTGAAATACCCATCCGAACCCCTTTTTATCAATCTTAGAAGCTTCCAGATTTTAGGGTTCTAAAAAATTGGATTTTTCCTTTTTCGTTGATTTTTCCCTTTTTCGATGATGACGCGAAAAAGTAGGAGTAAAATAGGGGCCGGGGTGTACAATATACCATGGGCTATATAGTATAGCATAATCAGTCGCCACATACCAAAAATCTCCCACTTGGAGACTGATCAGGCTCCATACCAACACAATCTCCCACTTGGAGACTAATCCTAGACGACACTGCTGCAATTACATCTCCCACTGGAAATAAGTACCTTGGACCCTGCTGCTCTATTATACTTGAATTCAACCTTGAAGACCAACTGAAGTTGAAGAGGAGCTCAACTTCTCCCTTGTCACTACCTTCGTAAACATATCTACTGGATTTACATCTATATGTATCTTGTCCAACTTGACCTGTCCATTCTCCAACACTGACCGAATGAAATGATATCTCAACTGTATGTGTTTTGTTTTAGAATGCAAGGCAAAATTCTTTGCAAGATGTATAGCACTTTGGCTGTCTGTAAACAAGTAATTTTTAGCCTGTTGTTTTCCCAACTCCTCCATGAAAAGTTGCAGCCATATCATCTCCTTTACTGCCTCTATTGTAGCAACATACTCTGCCTCTGTGGTGGATAAA
The DNA here is from genome assembly GCA_007258455.2 of Sequoia sempervirens. NCBI lineage: Eukaryota > Viridiplantae > Streptophyta > Pinopsida > Cupressales > Cupressaceae > Sequoia > Sequoia sempervirens. Next base: position 438,787,376 of record VDFB02000015.1, read on the forward strand.
GTAACCACCCTCTGCAATCGAGAAATCTAGCTCACTGATATCCCACCAACTGTAAATACATAACCTGTGGTACTCCGCCTGGTATCTATATCCCCAACCAAATCTGAGTCAACATAGCCTTTTAAATCAATATTAGAGCCCCCAAAACATAGACAATTATTGGATGTACCTCTCAAGTACCTGAGAATTCATTTTACTGCATTCCAATGCTCAACTCTGGGATGACTCAAATACCTGCTAACAACTCCTACAACATGTGCAATATCCGATCTTGTGCATACCATGGTATACATCAAACTGCCTACAGCTGAAGCATATGGTACCTTGGACATTTTTTCTTCCTCCTCTTGTGTCTTTGGACACATATCCTTAGTCAATTTAACATGACTAGGCAAAGGTGTGCTGACAGTTTTTGCATTCTCCATATGAAATCTCTGCAACACTTTTTCAACATAATTAGCTTGAGATAAAAATAATTTTCTATTTTTCCTATCTCTACAAATTTTCATACCAAGGATTTGTTTTGCTACCCCCAAATCCTTCATAGCAAAAGATTTTGCTAACTATTGTTTTAGCTCACTTATGTGATCCATGTTAGACCCAACTACAAGCATGTCATCAACATATAAACACAAAATAATGTAGCTGTCATTATCCAACCTCTTAAAATAAACACAATGGTCAGAATTACACCGGCTGTAGCCTTGCTCAACCATAAAACTATCAAATTTCAAGTACCATTGCCGAGGTGCTTGCTTCAAGCCATATAAACTTTTTTTTCAATCTGCACACTAGTTTCTCCTACCTTGACCTCAAATCCTTGTGGTTGTTCCGTATATATATTTTCTCTTCCAAATCAATACCTCATGGAGAAAGGTCGCTTTAACATCAAGTCGCTCTAAATGCAAATCTTCAACAACCACAATACTTAAAACAATACAAATAGAAGTCATTTTTAACAACAAAGAGGAAAAAAATATCATCAAAAATCACTGCCCCTTTTTCATGCAAACTTTTACAACTAATCCGCCAAGCTTAAATCTTTCTACTCTCCATCCTCCCTCTTTTAGCCTATAACCATTTGTTTGGTAAAGCCTTTTACCTCTGTGCAACTTGCATAATTTCCAAGTCTGGTTTTTCAGCAAGGAGTCCATTTCTTCTTCCATTCCATGCTCCCACTGAACCTTGGTATTCACCTACATAGCTTCATCATAATATTCTGGTTCACCAACATCAGTTAACAAAATAGTATACAAAGAGGGAGAATCTTTCTGGAAGTCTACTTATCCTTGAAGATCGTCTAACAGGAGTTTGTGGTATTTGTTGTTGCTGTTGTTGCCCAACATGAGGAACCACTGAAACATCATTGTTTGGAATATCATCCAACACTGCATAATCATTTTCTTTCTTCTCATGCTGCAACAACAGATCTTTGTACAACACTTTCTCATTGAATATGACATCCCTGCTTCTCACAATTTTCTGATTTTCAAAATCCCAAAGCCTATAACCAAATTCATCAATGCCATATCCAACAAATACACATTTCTTTTATTTTGCATCAAGCTTGGTTCTATTTTTAGAATCTACATTTACAAATGCTTCACAACCGAAGGTTTTGAGAAAAGAATAACTCGCCTTCTTACCTTTCCATGCTTCCTTTGGAATACCACAACCCAAAGGATTAGAGAGACCTCTATTAATTAAATAAAAAATAGTGTTTACAATCTCTACCCACATTTTTAAAGGCAGTCTAGCATGCAATCTCATAGTCCGTGCACGCTCCATTATTGTTCTATTCATGCGCTTAGCCACTCCATTTTCCTATGGAGTCCTTGGAACCGTTTTTTGCCTACGAATACCATTAGAGGAAAAATAATCTTCAAATTCTTTGTTGCAATACTGACCACCATTATCAGATCTGAGACATTTTAACTTTTTACCCATCTCATTCTCAACCAAGCTTCTCCATTTTTTAAAAGTCTCAAATACATCAGATTTCTGCCTAAGGAAATAAATCCATACCTTCCTAGTTGTATCATCAATGAATGTAACATAATATAGAGAACCACCAAGAGAAGATACCTGAGCTGGTCCCCATACATCTGTATGCACAAGCTCCAATTTCTCATCTTTCTTTTGCTTCCCATTCTTGAGAAAACTAACTCTCTTTTGTTTTCCATACACACAACTTTCATAGAAATCCATATTAACACATTTTAGACCTGGTAAACATTATTTGAATGAAGTAATTTCATACCTTTTGCACTCATATGCCCAAGTCTATTATGCCACAGTGCTGATTTAGAGTCCACAACAACTGTATGATCTTCTACCTGCTGAACTGCAGCAACTGTTCCTAAACATTGACCTTTTTCTGTAACAGTTAAAGTAGAAGGAACAGTATGACCTGTACAAAGATATAAGGTGCCTAGTTTCACACCTTTTGCTACCACTAAGGCAGCCTTTGTGACCCTCCAGTTTTTATCACTAAAAGTAACAACACAACCTTCATCATCTAGTTGCCCTGCTAAAATTAAATTTCTGCTTAACTTTGGAACATGCCTTACCTCATGTAGTAGCCAATGATTCTCATTCTGCAACTTAATCTTGATTCTTCCCTTTCCAACAATTTGACAGGGTTCGTTATCTCCAAAATAAACTAGCCTAAAATCCCCTTGGACATAACATGAAATGAAGCCTCTAAATCTAACACCCAAGAATCATCAACATTATCAAGGGAAAGAATCAAAGCATCCTCATCAGATTTATTACTTACCACATTTTCCTCTTTACTTCCTTCATTTTTGTCTCCTTCTTTATTTTTCCGAGACCATCAATCTTTCTTTAGATGACTCGGCTTACCACAGTACTAGCAATCCCTCTTGTCTCTAGATTGAGACCTTTTGTCCTTTGATTTTCCTCGTGACTTCCCATGATTTCCATGATTATTTCCTCTCTCCTTTGTTCTGCCCCTGCTTTCTATATTCAAAACATTGCCTGATGTGGATGTTCCACCTGAGTTTTTCCTATGAATTTCCTCGCTCAAAATAACACCAATAATATCATCAAATTTCAATGTATTCAAACCAAAAATAGAATTGCTAACCACCATTACCAAGCTATTCTAGCTTTCAGGAAAAGAACATAGAATCAAAAGAGCCCTAACTTCTTCATCAAAGTTTACTTTTACTGAAGTTAATTGACTGGTGACCGTGTTAAACTCATTTAAATGATCAGTAACTTACCCACCTTCTACCATTTTCATATTAAATAAACGCTTCATAAGAAATACCTTATTCGAAGCGGAAGGCTTTTCATATAACTTTTCCGGGGTTTCCATCAACTCTTGAGTTGTCTTTGCTTTTGTAATATTGAACGCCACTATTTGTGCTAGGCACAAACGAATACTGCCAAGAGCCTTTTTATACAAGATCTCCCAGTCCTCATCTGACATTGCTGTGGGTTTCTTGGTTTTCCCTTCCAATGGCTGCCATAAATCCTTCTGATAGAGATAGTCCTCCATCTGCATCTTCCATAACTGATAGTTCTACCTGTTAAACTTCTCAACCTTCTTACCCTTGTCTGCCATTGCTCCCACTCAACCATGAGATCTTCCTCTAGACGATAATCGAAACACAACCCACTCTGATACCACTTTTTAGGGTTAGAAATGGCAGATATCTAACAATTAAATGTAGATCTATATAATAAACAGAGAAACTAAAACACACACACAAAATAAATCATAACACAAAGAATTTAGCGTGGTTCACCCAATATGGGAAACATCCACCAAACCGTAGCCATCCAATACTTTTATTATCTAGTAAAACTTATTACAATCTTGTGAATAATCACGTTTTTCATCATATTGAAATACCCATCCAAATCCATTTTTATCAAGCTTAGAAGCATGATCAGTTGCCACATACCAACAGAGAGATGGTTTACATTTGTTTGAAGTGAAATGGAATGGAAATTGTGTGGTCTATATTAGCCTAAATACTGTTTTGGGTCAGATTACTTTATGTTGAGTTGAACTTGTGAAGTTTAGGACAATCATAAAGAGAGTTAATGGTAAAATGAAAGGGAAGACTGGGTAATTGTTTGTTTTGATCAAGATGAGGTTGACTAAGGTGTTTTAAGGTCTGGTAATGGTTTGGAACTCTAAAGAAAAAGTTGAGTGTTTGTGTTGAGTTTTGTGAAGGCAAATATAGTTGAATAAGTGTGTCAAAAGAAGGAAAGTTCAAGATTGTTTGTGACTTGTCAAATGAGATTGTGTGAGTTTGTTTCCTTCCTCTGACTCTACATCATGTACTTCTATACGTTCTCTTATGGATAGGCACTAGGCATTTTTCATTGCACTCATGGACAATGTATCATTTTCAGTCCCTTTGATCATTTGTGGACCTCAATATGTAAATTTATTTCATCAAACTTTAGAAATTTGAACCCTAGTGAACTTAGTGTGTTGTTATGTGATGGGAATTCCTTTCAATCTTATAGTAGAAAATATATGATAAGATAGATACAAAAATTGCAGTTCACAAGCCAAAAATGGCCACCCAACTGATTGAACATCTCAAAGCTTGGTTGTTCAAACTAACTAGACACCAGTACTAGGTAGTATTTGGGTTTGTCAATGGGAAATTGGCTCGAATTGACCAAAATATAGCATGCAACACCTCGATGGGAACAAACAGAGTCTAAATCATTGTACTTGCAACATGATTTCTAAATATGGGGAAAAATCACTTACAATCATTATCCCTTGGTCGATTTTCCCTTTCTGAGTGCCCTCACCTCTCGCTCTGGCTTTCCTCCTCGCAAATGGTTCCTAGTCTTCCTACTCAACTTAATGGCCTTGCAACACTCATCTAGTGAAGTCTCAAAACTCTCCACTCAAAGGTTGGATGCAGTGGTTCTTGGTGCAACTCTCCAATTAGGGTCTCAGTGTAGTATGTTATGTTGTGCTCCTGTGCGCGCAGGGCCAAAATTAAAAAAATATATTATATATATATGTTATGTCAACATATAGTTTATATACAAAATATATATGCTATGTCAACATATAGTTTATTTTATTTTCTACAAAATATAATTTTTGTATGGTGGCTTGCTGAGCTTATATAGTTGGTTTTCTCTTTCTTTATAATTTTTGATGATTTATTTCCTATGACATGATTGAATATTATCTATAGTCCTAGTGATTGTTAAAAAGGCTTATGACATGTGATGTTTAATCATGATGGATGTCTAAGAATTAGTGATTGAAATACTACTTGACTAAAGATTGAGCTATATGATATTTTGTCATTTAAACATCATGGAAGAAATGCTTGCAATCAGTGTCTTATTAATGTAGCCTACAAGGTTTCTTTTCCTAAATTTTTTTGATCCTATTCTTGTTATGACTTATTTTTTTACATTGGTATATTACAGTAATGTGGAGCATATCTAGTGAATCGATTCTTCCAGTCTCTTTGATTCTTATCCTTGTGCATAATGAGTTTTCTTCTATCCTATGATTCATTGATTGTTGGTTTAAAACACTCATTACAACTAACATGGATATGAATTATGATGTGGGTGTGAGAAGGGATTGTTGAATATGAAGGAATGGTTTAAGAAAGTACTCCTTAATCCAAATGAGTCATTTTATTTTCATGGAATGTGTTAAGAGACTTTAAAATTAATATATTCAATCTAGTTAATATTGACACATCTAAAGCATGCCAAAGGCACTTCGGAGATATGTTATGACATAAAGAAGATTGTTAAGGTGATGTCAAGTCTTGATCCATTAGGGTAGGAAAAAATAGATGCATTGGTACAAAAGGTTCCATTCAACTTGGAGGAAATGGATAATTACCTAAGGGGCTAATGTGAGATTGGACCAAGTTTATATTATGATACAAATAGCTTGGGAAAAGGGATGATGAAATGGTTAAGTATGGGAAATTGTAGAGATAAATATAACACCAAGGGAAGAACACTAGAACTAATTTTAGCACTATGGATTAATCCAAGACTCAAAATTACACTAAGAGGCATCCCTTACCTCTTAAATTAATTCCATAGGTTGGTTTATCCTCCAATATAGTGTCATTGGTTAGTTTATCATGTGAACTTCTGCTATAAGTAGGATTACCATACACTTTCATAACATGCATGTGTGGTTTCAAAAGGTTTATACATTCTTGAGAATTTGAAAGAAAGGCATGTTTTGACTTTTCCAATAGGTGTTAAGGGTTAATTTTACTTGGTTTTAGCATTAGAGCATGACAAACCTTGTGGTTTAGGTTCCATAAACAAAATATACTCATTTTTTTAGTCTCCTATTATCATCTTTATATTCAATAAACTTTTTAAAGATCATCTAAATATTCATTGCTAATGCAAATGCACAAATTGATGTGTAATAGATCCAAGATGAGGCTTAGAGAGCCTCATCTTTTGAAACCATTAACCAAAGAAATCCTAAGAAAAATATATGAAAGAGACGAAGAATAAGGAAACCTGTATTATTAGGAAGGACGAGATGCCTTTCTATAGCATGACCTCATGTTTGAGTTTTGAAACCCTCCCATATCTTCAACACATGCATCTAGGCTAACCATGTCAAGTTTCACTCCATACAAGCACAAATTGAAAAAAATTCAATGTTGGCCCCATTCACATGTCACTATGCGGGGTCAACATGAGGAAACACTAATTTTTTGGGAATGAAATAAAAAAAGATATGATCAAATAATATCTAATCATAAATAGTCGTAGAGTAATTAGGATTTGATCATATGGAAATTTCTAGGAGAGCTACAATAGTTGTAACATCATGAATTAACAACATTAAAAAGGACATGAATTAATTATGTAATGGCATAAAAAATTAAAAAAATCATGAATTAATTACATAACCATATAAGTCAAATATAATTCTATCAATAAATCAATATCAAATAGATAATATAATCACTTAACTCATACATGTGAATGTCATTGATCTTCTTCTTCATCCAACTCTTTGTCTGTATCATCCAATCCAGATTTGACATTGTAAGGATTGGTCATATCATCATCATCGTCATTGATATCAGTTTCGATAATGTCATCATCCACATGGATATCATCTTCATGAACATTAACTCCTACATCGTCATGATATAGTTCCTCTTCTTTGACATCTTTGTCAGGCACATCATCAACTAACTGTTGATCCTGATCATCATCTACACCATCTTCTAGTTCTTTAATATCTTCTTCTTACACCACATTATACTTTACCGGCCTTCCTCTTGGATCATGTCTAACAACAAATGACCAACCCGGCTTACCTAGAAACTATTAGTAAAATACTTGCTCACATCACAACCTATACCATTGGATGACGAATATAACTAATTTGAAGGACTTAAAGTCACACTCAAGTATATCAGCCAAAATCCCATAGTATCTATTTTCTGAGACTTCTGGATGTATGTCGCTTCTAGATGAAACATTATTCACCTAAAAGACTATAGTTATCCCAGAATCACAAGTTTTCTTCATTTCATCCAACTTTTTGATTCAAAATTTATGACCACTGCACCACATAGCCTTGTGGTGTTTCACCTGCAATATGTCAAACATGTAAAAATTATTGCATCATCCGTTGATAAACATATTTATTCTTGGCTGAATGTATGCAAAGAAAAAAAACTCAACATATATACACATGAATATAATTGAAAATAATTAAATAATATGGGTGATTAATATATTTATACGTACCTATTTATCTCTTAAACCATATTCTAAATCAATTTTCCTTGGTGTAACATTGGAATATCCATTACAATGAGCTTCTTTAACCAATGAAGCCACACCTTCCCATGTTAATGTGTGACCGGATTGTTGACATCATTCAATCCATACTGTCATCCAATCAAGATTGTTTGTGACATACAAATGTAGTGAATCCCACTCTCAACCAACTGTATAAAAAAAATGAAATTCACAAATGACATATAATTAGTTAATTACCATGGTATACGACCTTAATTTATAATTGATGTACCTGAAAACCTAACATCCCACTACCAATGATCTTATTATATTTCGTTGTTGGATGAATTCAAATTAAAGGAGTATGCACAGAGAATGAATTATGACCCTGAAGGGTACATACACTCTTGTAAGAAAAAGAATAACCTTAGTGGATACACCCATGTTCCTATATCGGGGGAAGATGTGTTTAAGAATAAAGAAGACAAAGAAGCAGAGGAGGTTATAGAAAATTTCATGGAGTTAGAGAAAAAAAAACAAAGGTTGCAAGAAATGGATGATTCATCTAAAGAAGAATTTGTGGGAGAAAATGAAGCACAATCACATTAGAGAATAGTCTCTTGGATGATGAATGATGAATATGAAGAACTCCCTGATAGGGACTTAGAAGTAGCTAAGGAATTGCGTGTAGATGAAGATGATAGGCTTACAACCTATGAATCCTTTATTTCTGATAATGAGTTTGTCAAGTCAAGAGAATTTAAATATTTTTTATATAATTACAAAGGTGAAAGGTTGAGGGAATCCATCCCAAATATTACCCCTGAAAATGAACAATTGATGAAAAGGTTGAAAGATGATATAGAAAGTGAAGTGCAAAACATGACCCCTGAAAGGGGTAGACAATTGTCACTTGAAGCTGGTGTAATAGTATTTCCTAGTTGGAACCTCAGTGCCTCTTTAATTTTTGATAGTTTTTTGCATAACAAGGAAGGAGAATACAAGTTAAACATAGAGGGTGTGAAGGAAATTTACATAGGGTGAAGATTCAATCTTGATGAAAATTCAATGTTGATATGGGCACTATACCCACCTCACAAAAGGCCAAAGATCATCGATATCAAAAAATCCTTTGGACACATGACGACCCTTAAATTTGGGGAAACTAACCTTGTGGCTTCAACATACATAGGCATAAGCATTGCTAAGTTCAACAAGGAACAAACAATAAAGTTGATGAAAGAAAAAAATTATTACAAAATGAAAAGTGAAAAATCAGATTTGGAAATTACTACCATGAAAGATGCCAGAATGAGGATCATCCTTGGAATTGATACAAAGTTGTAGAGTGAATATGAGCAGTTGTAGAAGAACATCAACAACTAGTAGAAAAGATGAAGGACCTTCAGTTTGACATTGTGGCAACAATGTTGCACAAGAGATTTACAAACCTGAAGATATGCCTTGATGATTTTTGGCATGTTCACAAAAATAACTATGAAGCCATTCTTGAGCATGGGAGAGTGAAAAATAGATTGGGTACTAAGAGACATGATATGTGCAACTACATGAGGGATCCGACACCAATTCCATCTCGTCCATTGGCACAATCATGAGAAAGCATGAAAAATATGATGAAGACTTACACTTAGAAAACACAGGGTTTGATGATTTGTGAAGTTGGGATTACCCAAATTATGTGATAAGAATAGGTTTATGAAAGAACAAGAAGATTGGATGGATGAATTCAGTAGGATACTTTAGGAAGCATTGGATATAGTCAAAGAAGAAGGGCTATTGTTGGATGGAGCATGCAAACATATGGAATTGATGATAAAAATTGAATATGAAGCCCAAAATGCAATGCATGATGGGGATACCCATACCTCAGAGGTGTGTAAAAAAATTCTCTTAGCGGCTAAGTCAATGTTAGGAGAAGATTAAATTGTTTTATAAGTTTAATTAAGATCAATAGTTTAATTATTTTCCAAAAGACAACCCAAAGAGACACCTTTGTTGGGTCTTCTTCTTATATATATGAAATTCAAATTGTAATATTTGATCAACACTTTTTAAGATTTGAATACTTTTTAGCAGTGAAAGACTTATTTTCTGGAGTAATACAATACTAGTACTTTTCAATTTGTGTGTGGAAGATTCTTTCATTTGGACTAGTTCTCTGTTGTTTCTTTTCAAGCAATTGACGACAATGCGAAATGTATTCTAATTAATCTCCACGATCATTTTATAATTACCTCTCACTTTCCTCAATCTACCTTTCCCCATCAGGTACTCCCCTTTGAATTTGTTAATGGAGTTGGGATCCCAAATGTGATCTACATGGATCTTTGCTGCGAACTTAGGAAGATATTTAGTAATGTACACCATGATTTGGTATACCATATATCCCTCCACCATAGAACCCTCAGGATGTGATCTTTGTCTAACCAAAGCCTTCAAAAATTTCAAGTGCCTCTCAACCATCCACATTGACCTTGTGTGTACAGGTCCACACAATTCAATCTTCTCAAATTTCTGTATGAGGTAATGTTCTTGTGCATTGAAAAATGTCGAAGGTAGACACTTTTGCATTTTACACATTAGACGAGGAATTTTTATCCTCCAATAATTTATATCTTCTTTATGGATTTCTTTAGATGACAACCATCTACAAATGATTCAAGGCACAAATATATTAACAAGATTTAACAAAAATATACAATATATTACATAAAAAGTAAAAAAAATGGAAAATATAAGATCTATTCAACAAATTGAACAAATATCGCTACTTACCTCATGTATTTTCCAAGATCATATATAACTTTCTTGACATTGTTGTCGAAGTTGTCTGGGAGAGATAGAGGTAAAACGTACTGCAACAATTATAAAATGATCTTTTCATTATTTTTCCAAAACTAGTAAACATAATACACTAAAAATTACATGCAGTATACAAATATATATAAAATATACCAGAATAATTACCTTAATGAAGGTATGCCAATCATGCATTTTCATCCCTAATCCAAATTCACCTTTCTTTGTTATGATATTGTTTATGTTCGCAGTAAATCCTATGGGAAATTGAATTTTTCATATGACTTCTTTTATAACATTGCTTTGCTGCTCCATTAATAACCAAGGAAGGGCGCTTATATTAATTTGGTATCCATTGTTATTTAATTGAATGACATTTTTCATTGCATGATTGGCTTCCTAAATATCACTACAAATTTTGACAATTTTTTCTTTGTCATGCCCTCCATCCAATATTTTTCATAACGTTTCTGTTATATTCTTTCCGATATGCATTGTATCAAACAAATGCACAATTTGTAGCTGCTCATAGTAGGGAAACCTACTAAATTGTCTGGGATAACTTTTCAGTCCCTATGGAAGCCGACCATTAATGCCTTGACGACCTTCATGAAGCATATAAGTTAAACAAACTAACAATGAAAATCATTGTGAATTACAACATGAGTAAACAAAACACAATATAAAAATATAAATTCCAAACATATCATATATGATAGATAAACAATTTGATCTGATGTATAACCTTGACGATTAATTCTATTATACTCCAACTTTCATAGGCGAGGTGTCATTCTTCATGGTTTTGATGTAGTCTCTTCTTTCCCATTGAAAAGATGTTTTTCAGTAGTTCGATACTTATGATTTCTATGGAGGAAGTGCCTATACTCATCAAACACCTGCTTTCCTAAAATTGTTGAATGACGAGATTTCATCTTTGGACATTCAAATTTTCCCTTTGTTTGAAGACCTATAAGATCATATATAATTGGATTAAATATGTCAATTTTTTATAATTATATATAATGAATAGATTATTTAAAAAACATGTATGATATCTACTTCATAAAATTAAATATCGTTAAAGTGTAGTCGAATGTTATAACATACCAAAAAAATGTGTTAGCCCTGAGGCATCATGAATTGTCCATACAAGCATTGCATGGAATTGAAATTGTTTTTGTCCTATTGGTCTAGAGACATCATACATAGTGACGCCATTCCATAACTTTAGTAACTCATCGATAAGAGGCTTGATATATGCATTCATATCTTTAACTTGGTACTTACCTAGTTGAATGAATATAAACATTACATAATTATTATAACCATTTTACTGCAATATATATAAATTAATGTACATGACTATTAAATGAAAAAAGTATAAGTCATTATGCAACAAATAAGACAAATGAGATGCTACTACGTTAAAGAAAATTGATGTAAAAAAATACCTAGAACAATCATTGCCAACATTATGTGCTCCCTCTTTGTTGACATCCATGGAGGAATGCTATTGTTGATAACAAAAATAGGCCACATTGAGTAAATAGATCTCAGCTCTCCAAATGGATTAACACCATCTGCTGCCAATGAAAGCTTGAGATTACGAGGTTCTTCTTTAAAGTGTGGCAATTTTTCCTCCATGTCCCTAAATGCAGAACCATCCATAGGCATTCGAAGAATGTCATCTCCACTTATATTCCATGCATGGTAATCCATAAATTGCGCTAAGCTTTCACACCTAAATAATCATTACATATGTAGAATAATGGGAATATAACAAAGAACCTTGCGAGGCACCTTTTTTGTTAGTTGATTTGTTTGATATCTACTAATATGACATTCTAGGCATTCTATTGCAAATTCATGTTGTTTATGATATATAATATGATCATTGGGACATGCATCTATTGCTTGATAATCCATTCCAATATTTTTCATAATGGTAGACAAATCTCGGTATGAGTGAGGTAAAATATTTGATGGTGGTAACAAAAATTCACCTATCAATCTACAAAAAAATAATAATTTGTTAATATAAAGAATATTAATGGTACATATTTCATCCTTTATTTACTAGTGATGAACTAACAACAAAAATAGATGAAAAAATATGACATATATGACATACCTTAACATTCATGAGATTGCTATGTTGGATAAACCATTCATAACCTTCAAATTCACCAGCAACAATACAACAGAGAGAAGAGTTTTTTGGGAGCCTTCATAAAGGGGCTCATATGCCTTCTCAAGTACAGGTAAATCATGAACATCATCAAAGTCATCTCAATCATCATGATCAGTTGCGCCACTAAATGTGTCATGGATCAATGTATTTGTACCATCATCTTCAACTATGTTTTCTAGCGCATGATCATCTTCTTCCATAGGATCATTAACTTCATCTTTGATATTCACATCTCCATGTTCCTCCGCTTGCAAAACCACATTCTTCAGACTGTGATAATCCATATCACATGCCCTAGGGTGCCCCACCTTTATAATAATGATAGACACAAATAAATCATGATCATGATCAAATTATTTTATATCTATATATATAATGTTAAAACGATATAAACATTTAAAAATTCAATCAATATAAAGACATATAATGAACAACTTACCAATGAACGATAATCATGCCCCCCTTCAACGTGAGCATGCTTCCTACAATGTTTCTCAGCTGTTGTGATTAAAAGTATTCTCGTCTTTAAGCCCTTGCAATTATTGCAAGGACAATAACATTTCCCATCACCCTTTCTTTTCAATCTAGCCCACAATCTAGCAAGTGTCTCTTCATTTTGTTCTGCACTAATATTATTTGACATGATTTTTCTTTACGAAGCTTGAATATTTAGATCTTCAAAAAATATCAAACTCACACTCCAATAATTTTTAATCATAGGTAGGTAACAAAATCTAATAATTCTGATATTTTGCACCAAAAAAATTGACCTATAGCCTCCACAAACTGTCGCAAGTATAGAAAATTTGCAAGTATAGCAAAACACTGTCACAAGTATAGATAAATTTTTGAACTCACTTTTATTTATCAAAAAACATTCGTCGGAACCCTTACGAATGCTAACCATATACCCGTCAGGCCACAAATTAAGGAGGCTAACCATATTTTGGCCCACAAATTGATGGAAGGGGATGGTTGAATTTAAGTGTATGTCGAAATAGCGATGAAAATCATGGAGCGTCGCAATTTCAATAAACGTCGAGCATAAATTTTAATTTTTTTTGAAAATTTCACATTAAATACATAGGTACCCGACGATACATCTAATTATACATCTTTTGTTGGAAAGTTTCGTCATATTTTGTAGGAAAATGAGTTAGTGAGAAATTATATAATATAAATCATAATTTATACATGTTTATATATTAAATTGATAATTATTTTCAAAATGTTTTAAATTAAAATGGAGTAAAAATACAAACATGGATAGGATGCCAATATTTATATAGTTCAATTATATAAAAGAAAATTCCCAATATAATGGTTTTTCTCATAATAATAATTAATTAAAATTTAAAAATATTATAATTTTAATTACGTTGAAGGCGTTGCCTCTATGAATGAGGCGACCTATAAAAGCATATCAACGACTACCTTACATCCATATCAATGCAAGATGATTAAACAAATCTCAACCGTTCAACATTTTTTTCCAATTTTTGGCTGCTTTTCACCGTTTTTCCCTACTTTCTCCACCACTATTGGTTTCCACTCCTCCAAACTCTTCCTCACTGGTATTTACCTTTCACTTCTCCAATTTGACAAGCTACAACCTCAAAATAAGGTTTCGATGAGGGTTTTAGAGTATGTTTATTAAAATTAAAATTACTACCAAGATCCTAATAATGAGTACATTTAGGTTTTAACATTATGACATCCTTTAGCATAATTAATATATAATGTTTATTTTATATAATAAAAAATAAATTATAAATAATATAATTATACTATTTATTATTGTAGATATGTAAAATTGACTTAACACTTATCACAAATGCAAAATGTCTCAAAACAACTTAGAATCAACCCAGAATGACTTGGAACAACTCTGAACCAACTCGAAATGTCTCAGAACGACCCTAAAGTGACTCAGAACAACTCTAAATCAAGTCAAAATGTCTCAGAACAACCCCAAAACAACTTGAAAAAACTCTGAATCGACTCCAAATCAACTCAAAACAACTCTAAATTAACTCAGAACATCTCAGAATGATTTTGAATAAACTTGAAATGACTCTAAATCAACCCAAAACGTCTCAGAACATCTCATAATCAACTTAGAACATCTCTGAAACATCTCAAATCATCTCAGAATCATCCCACGACATATCATAACACATCAAATGGTATCAAACGACATTCAAAACCCTATTTCCTCTATTAATTGAATAATACAACATTATTTACTAAATTCACTTTTTCATCATTCTTGACAAATTAAATAAATACCGTTTATTTAATAAAATTGAAAACCCTAATTTTACTATTAATTGAATAAAACAACATTATTTGATTAATTCACATTTCATCATTTAGACCAATCAAATAAATTACATTTATTTAATAAAGTCCTAATCTTATCTTATTTCATCCTGATTAGTCAAACAACACTAATTATTTGATTACGTCACTAATTCACTCTATTCCTCAAAATTAATTGAATTATTAAATCACAATACTTCAATTATCACACTTTCCCTCCAAAATTTGAATAATTAAATCAAACTATTCAAATTATCAAAAATCAAAATCAAGTCAAAATGGAATTAATTAATTAATTAAATTAATTAATATTCCTCACCCACTTTTTGATTGAGAAAACCATGGATTGCTAACTAAGCAATCTAATTTTGCTAACTCAACCATCTGATTCCTAACTCAACCCT
The DNA here is from genome assembly GCA_007258455.2 of Sequoia sempervirens. Classification (NCBI taxonomy): domain Eukaryota; kingdom Viridiplantae; phylum Streptophyta; class Pinopsida; order Cupressales; family Cupressaceae; genus Sequoia; species Sequoia sempervirens. The sequence goes on from VDFB02000015.1 coordinate 438,802,883, forward strand.
AACTAATCAATCAATTGCTAACTAAGCAATCAAAATACTAACTAACCAATCTATTCTTCAATCACCCTAATTGTGCAATCAACTTTGCACAATCTCCTCATGTCTAAATCCTCTCAACTCATTTTGACTGTTGATTTGGATATTCTCCAACACGATCTTGACTATTGATTCAAAATTGCTCTTCATATAAAACAAGCCTTTCTCTTCACAAATAGGGATGAGAATTTCAACTTACCTTTTGCAATGAAGTGCTATCGCAATCACCATTGATAGAGCTTCAACCTTTCCATTCAACCAAGCATCGATCATCAAGCTTTTGCATGTAAACAATAAAGGCTTTGCAATGATACAAACAACTCAACATCATGCAATACACTCCAAAATGGGATGGTAAACTCTTCTTTTGTTTATTTGATTTTTTTTTATAATATATTAGGATCTCATTTCATTCAAATAGCTTAGATTTGTACATTTCATGAGTGATGGAATATGATAGATTAAGTGTTTTTGAATTAAATAGTTTTCTAATTTCAATCTTGCATTTGATCTTGCTTTCGTGCATCATTTTCCTGATGGATTCCTTTCCCCCTCACACATTCTAGAATGCCCAATGGGACCTAGGTCCTCCTTAATAACATTTTTATGAGCTAAGTTGAAGTTACATGGTTCTGGGAGCTTTCAGAGACATTTCACGAACTGCCCAACAAAAAGCTCGCTTTTGACTAGCAAGAATTTTGAGAATTTTCCACAAAATCAATACTTTTTCCATGAGAAAGGTGCTTTTGCTTTAAGATCAATGCTTTTTCTCTAAAAACGTGCTTTTGCTTCTTTTTGGGTTTGCACCTGTACAAAAAATCTGAGCTTTTGTAAAAATTTTTTGAGCTTTTGATTTTTCTTCTGAGCATTTGCTCTAGAAGACAAGTGCATGGATCCTGCATTATTGTAATGAATTTTCTTGCTAACATATTGGTTGTTTTTCAGGAATTAATGGATTTCTATGCAGGATTGTGAAAGATACTAACTGATTTTGTGCAGAGAAGACAATCAGCCCAAGATCTTTGGAGATACCAAATAATTTTGTTTATTAACTTAGGAATCTCCATTTGGTGCTCTAAAATTGAACAACACAACTCTCACATTTCAAATTTGGTGTTGTTAAAATAAAAATTTTCAAAGCTTTCTAAAGTAGGAATCTCCATTTGGTGCTTTAAAATGAACAACACAACTCTCACATTTAAAATTTGGTGTTATTAAAATAAACAATTCAAAGCTTTCTAAAGTAGGAATTCTCTTTTGGTGCTCATAAATAGAACATAAAACACTTCAATTTTGGGCTCTAAAAATGAACACATTTCATGTTTTCATAATTAGGAACCTAAGAGCACAAATGTTGTTCATTTTGTTGAGACATGTACGAATTACATTTGTTGACCATTTAATGACCAAGCCTAATTTTATTAGAAACACTTCAACTTTGGGGCTTAAAATGAACAAAATGTTTCTTGATTGTTTTCACACCATTGCTATCTTAACTTCTTGATGTCTTGAACACTTCAATTAGTGCAAAGATAAAAATAACATTTTATTTTTACTCACATATTCTTGGAGATAACATCATTTGAGGTGTTTAAAATGAATCAATTTGCAATGAATTGTCTTTTGTGCATGCATTTATTGGCAACTAAAGTGTTTTTTCTTCTCCCCTTGCACCATTTTGGCGATCTTGGGTGAGCGAAGAACATTTTTGAGCTTCGCATTTTTTTTAAATTTTACCTTCTTAGAGGGCCTACCTATTGAGACACATCCCACACTAGAGAACTCATAGTTGAACCAAGTGGTACTTTCATTGTGGAACGCTATATAAAGCTTTTGTGAGTGTGAGGAAAGTTCATCACTTGTTGGGTGTGGATGTCCTATACCGATGTATTCTTCCTCAGTATCCCTATGATGCGTAAAAACCTGAAAGGGCTAGAAGGTTCTTAACTAAACAAAACACCGCATGTGTAGGTGCTTGAAAACAATATCCCCATAACATTACAAAGATCCAATTGTTTTAGAAGCCACCTTATTATCCAAAACATTCTTTGGAAGTGGTGCATCAAAATTTACTTCCGAGAAGTTACTTTCCAAGCTTGATTACAGTCCCATGCCATAAGTCGCATGTAAAATCATCTCTTCAGAGGATGAGGCATGCCCACCTAACAAAATGGTTTCTCTCCACTAGGGTTGTAATTGTTTGTTAATGTTAAACTTTCCCAATTACATTCAAAAACAATTGTGACATCAAATTCTATGTCTGATTTAAAGAAAAAAGGAATAAATCAAAACAAACATTGAACAAGATGGTCAAACCACAAACCCTTTGAGTTAGTGTATACTTGTGAAAGAAGCCTTATGTTTGCGCTCCTTGAAAGGATTTATCCTTAAAGGTTTAAGAACATTTCGGTTTTTATTTTCAGGTTGCATTGACCAAAGTAAACACTTTGGTAACTATGTCTAAGTTGTTGTGATTTCACAGCCTAAGCTATATACATTTAGGTCACATAAATTCCATGCTTTTGAGTCATTCTAGTGCTATTATATCATTTTCCATACTCGAGAACACAAAGGAAACAAACACACAGAGGTTACAAACTACCATTACAACTCACAATATTTTTTGCTAAACACTTAAGGGAAAAACTAACTGAAGTTGCTTATAAGGTCATTACTTGAACAAGACACTTGGAAAATTATACTAGTCATAAAATCTCTCACCAATTATTCCCATACTACTTATTTGAAATCAAAGTCCAACAAAACATTAGGATCATTCCTCCACTCAAAAAGTCTATGATATCAATAGTTACTTGGAACTCATAGATAGTTCAAGTATCTTTCCCCCAACATATCCTCTAGATAAGGATGTGGAATATGTTGGATGTTGTGGTTGTGTTGCTAATATGTGGTTGTCATTGATGTCAACACTATTGGCCTTGAAGACATTAGAAGCTGTATATGTCAAGGATATTGAGAAAATTGTAATGAAGTAGGTTGCAGGTTGTTAGTGGTGAAGTGAAGTTCAGCGGGTTGGTTACCTTAGTACATTGATGATCAGTGGTTTTGGATTAAAGGTTTTCTTACATCGAGTATATCTAGTTTATCCATGTTAATTTTTAGAGATCCGTGTGAAGATTTGATCAAGTTATGAGCAATTGTGTTTTGAAAGTCATTTTGTTGCTTTAGTTGGCGTTCCTATATGAAGATGGCGTTATTCTAGTAATTTCAATTGTTGTGGATGCTTCTCTAATGATTCATAATGTTTTTGGATGTTTCTAGATCATGCTCTATCTGCGTTGCATGTCTACATTGATCATGGTGCTTGCAGTTGGAGATTTTCTCGTGTGTTCATGCTTTTCATGTTCTTGGCCGACAAGGTATTGTAGCATGTTGTGGATCTTTGAGGAAGAGTTGTTTGAAGTTTTTTCATGTTTAATAATTTTATTTTGGGTTTTCACTATGTTGTGGCTGACCTTGGTTGATTCACATTAATAATCTTTAATGTTTTGGGCTGACAGTTTGTATTCATTTTATTATTTTATTGAGGCCGACATGTAGTGATGTTATCTCTTGTTGCAGATATATATAAGTGATTGCTTATTCCATTTGAAGGTGTGTGCAAGGTGTGCTTGTGTATGAGATGTGCGAATAATGTCCTAATCATTTGAAGAAGCAGAGTGTGAAGAAGAATGAGACGAGTGTGAAGAAGTGTTCATGTGATTAACCAAAACTGTAATCAAGCATTTGCAAATGTTATTTTCTCAGTTCAAATCATGTGGATGAAATCAAAATCTTTTGTAAGACAATGTGTCTTTATTTTGGCATTAAGCCTTTCTATAATTGAGCAGTGAGCTCTAGGAAGTGAATATTGCTATGTTGCAAAATTTGAAAGGGAAATATGAAATGTTGAGAATGGGTGATGATGAGAACATTACTTATTTCATGCAAAGAGTGAATGAACTTGTGTGTGGTATTAGATGTGTTGGTGGACAATTGGAAGACTCATAAATTGTTGCTAAAGTTCTTAGATCCTTGCCTACTGCATACAAAGTCAAAGCTACTGCGATTGAGGAGCTCCGAACTATAACAAATGTAACTAGAGACATGTTGATTGGTAAGCTTACATCTTTTGAGTTGAGTGAGTTTGGTGATTCTCTTCCTAAGACATAATCTACATTCAAGGCTACTACTTCCGGAAGAGATAAACATAGATATGATTTGGGTGTAAGTTCTTCTAGAAAGGCATTCAAGTATGAGGAGGAAATGAGAGAGATTGAAGAAGAGGAGAGAAAACTAGAGGAGCTTGAAGCACTTATTGTCAAAAGGGAAGCCATAGGAGAAGGTAAGTATAAATGAAAATTACCTATTAAATGTTTTTCTTGCAATAAGATAGGTCATTTTGCATCAAGGTGTCTGAAAAAAGTTCCTAAGCCAAAAACTAACAAGCCTAGATTTCAAAGAAAGTGCTATTATGTTGCTGATGAAGGTGTGATAGATGATGAATTTGATAAAGGGAATGTAAGTGAAGATGAATGGGTATTTATTGCTATCAAGGAAAATGATCCAACCCCTACTAAATCTGTTAGTTGCTCAAATGTGGAGAAAGGCCTAGCTGCTCAAGTTGAAGAGAAAGATGAATGGGTGATTGAAAGTGGATGCTCTCATCACATGACAAGTGATAAAATAAAATTTGTGAGATTGGAAAAGTATGATGGTGGTGTTGTAAGATTTGGTGATGACAAATTTGGTGTAATCTGTGGCAGATGATGTATTTCTCTTGATGGTAAGAATAATATTGATGATGTTCTTTATGTGGAAGGTTTGAAGCATAATCTCTTAAGTGTTGGATAGATGGTTGACAAGGGATACAATCTTCAATTCAAGGATGAAAAGTGTAGAATATTGGGAAGTTTTGGAAATGTGATTGCTTTAGGTACAAAAAAAAAGGCAACATGATTCACCTGAATGCTACTAGTAAAAGTTGTCTGATTGCACTCAAGTTGATGAAAGTTGGTTGTGGCATAGGAGAATGTGTCATGTAAACTTTGACAATATTATCAAGATAATTTCTACTTAGGTAGTGAGAGATATTCCTAAGTTGGTAAAGCCTACTAATACTATATGCAAGGAATGTCAATTAGGGAAGCAAACTAGAATTTCATTTCAGAGCAAATAACATTGTTCAAATGAAGTGTTGGAGCTTGTTCTTACTGATTTGTGTGTTCCTTCTAGAGTCAAAAGTTTACAAGGAGACAGGTACTTCATGTTACTTATTGATTATTACTCTAGATTGATGTGGGTTACTTTCTTAAGGGAGAAATATGAAGCTCTAGAGAAATTCAAGATTTCCAAGGCTATGGTTGAGACAAAGACAGGTCTGAAGATTAAATGTTTGAGATTGGATAGAGCTGGTGAATTCACTTCCCGTGAGTTTAATTATTTTTGTGAAGTGCATGGAATAAAGAGACAATTATCTACCCTGCCAACCCCTTAGAAAAATAGAGTTGTGGAAAGGAAGAACAAGACAATTCAAGATGCTGCTAGGACTATGATGCTGGAAGGAAATGTTCCTCATATCTATTGGAGAGAAGCTATGAGTACTACTGTTTACATTCTCAACCGAGTACAAGTCAAAGGTGATACTAGTCAGACTCCTTTTGAGCTATGGTTTGGTCACAAGCCTACTATTAGATATTTCAAAATATTTGGGAGTAAATGCTTTATCAGAGGAGACGAAGATATAGGAAAGTTTGATGCTAGAAGTGATGAAGGAATCTTTCTTGGTTATTCTACTAAGAGTAAGGCCTACTGGTGCTACAACAATAGATTGAGGAAAGTAGTTGAAAGTGAAAATGTCAAGGTTGATGAAGACATAGTTAGACCATCCAAAACCTATGGATATGATTTATATGATCAGAATAACAATCCAGTCATAGGAAAGAAAGTTTAGACTCAAAATCATGTTTAGATCATTCTAGTGAATCAAGAAAATCAAGAGGAAGGAACTAGTGAAAGTACATAAGAGAGATCACAAGAGCCAAAAGTTCAAGAACATCCTAAGACTCTAAGGTATGTAAGACTAAATCATTAAAAATGATTAGATTATAGGTGATAATAACAAAGGTGTTTAGACTAGGAGAAAAATTGCAGAAGAATATTGTCTGATTTCAAAGACTGAGCCTAATAGTGTGAATGAAGCATGCAAAGATGAACATTGGGTGGAAGCAATGAAAGAAGAACTACAAAAAATTGAGAAGAATAATACATGGATTCTTATTCTTAGGTCATAATTGGAACTAAATGAGTCTTTAGAAACAAGATGAATGAGCAAGGTGAAGTTGTTGAAACAAAGCAAGACTGGTGTGTAAAGGATATTCTCATATGGAAGGAATTGAATTTGAAGAAACCTTTGCCCCTATTACTAGGATTGAAGTTGTGAGACTATTTATTTTGTATGTTGATCTTACAAAAACTACAAGGTTTATCAAATGGATGTCAAGTCAGCATTTCTAAATGGAAAATTGTAAGAAGTGTATGTTGAGCAACCTGATTGATTTCAATTAACTAATCAAGGAAATATGGTTTGTCAATTGAAGAAAGCATTGTATGGACTTAAGCAAGCCCCAAGAACATGGTATGCCAGATTGGACAAGTATTTGTTGAAGATTGGATTTAATAAAGGTACTGCTGATAGTAATTTGTATTTCAAGATTGATCATGATAAAGATTTGATTGTTGAAGTCTTTGTTGATGATATCATTTTTGGAGGGGATGATAGTTTGTGCATGAAGTTTGTTGATAAGATGCAAAATGAATTTGAGATGTCTATGATTGGTGAGATGAAATTATTTTTGGGATTGCAAATTACTCAGTTAGATAAAGGGATCTTCATATCTCAGTCCAAGTATGTGAAAGAATTGCTAAAGAAGTTTGGTATGGAAGATTCAAAGCTAGTTGGTATACCTATGGTGACTAGATGCAAATTGACACAATATGATGATTATCTGAAAGAAAATCAAACTAGATACAAATCGATGATTGGTGGATTGATTTATTTGACTCAAACCAGACCTAATATCATGAATGTTGTATGCATTGTTACAAGATTTTAAGCTAATCCTAAGGAATCTCATGTAACTAATGTGAAGAGGATTTTCAGATACTTGAAGGGGATAGTTGATTTTGGGTTGTGGTATCCTAAAGATGATGATCTTACTTTAAGTGCTTTTACTGATGTTGATTGGGCAGGTGATGTGAATGATAGAAAAAGTACTAGTGGTGGTGCATTTTTCTTAGGTAAGAAGTTGATTTCATGGTTAAGTAAGAAGCATAATGTCATTTATTTATCTAATACAAAGGCATAATACATTGTTGCTACTAATATTTGTACTCAAGTATTGTGGATGAAGCAGATGTTGAAAGATATCAGAGTTGTGTATGATGAACCTATTGCTATATTATGTGATAATTCAAGTGCAATTAAAATTTCTCAAAATTTGGTGTTGCATTCAAAGACCAAGCATATATCTATCAATTTTCACTTTTTGAGAGAGAAGGTGAGTCAAAAGGAAGTCAGATTGGAGTATGTGCCTACTAAGGAACAAGTTGCAAATATCTTAACCAAACCATTGCCTAAGGATACTTTTGAGTATCTTAGAGGGAAGCTAGGGGTGATTACCCCTCCTAATCAAAACTAAGATGCATTGAATTGCATCAATTCGTGCATTTCATAGTCATATCTTGATCTGGATTGATGTTGTGGTGGCTGCTACTTAGGGGGAGTAGTCAAATGTTCAAATATGTGGATCAAAGCTTGTGTAGAGAAAAGATATATATGTCATTGATGTCAAAGGGGGAGAAGAGTTATGTGAAAAAATGTGAATTATCTAGGGAGAAGAGTCATGTGGGGAGGATAGTTGCAGTGTAAAAGAATTGAGGAGAAAAGAGTCAGAACCTAAGGGGGAGTAAGTGCTAAAGATAGTTGTCTTGATGGTGTTTTTCACATCATGTGTTTCCATCAATGCCAAAAGGGGAGAATTTTGGATGTTGTGGTTGTGTTGTTGATATGTGGTTGTCATTGATGTCAACACTATTGGCCTTGAAGACATTAGAAGCTATATATGTCAAGGATATTGAGAAAATTGTAATAAAATAAGTTGCAGGTTATCAGTGGTGAAGTGAAGTTTAGACGGTTGGTTACCTTAGTACGTTGATGATTAGTGGTTGTAGATTAAATGGTTTCTTATTGAGTATATCTAGTTTATCCACGTTAAGTTTTAGAGATCCACATGAAGATTTGATTGAGTTATGAGCAAATGTGTTTTGGCAGTCATTCTGTTGCTTTAGTTGGTGTTCCTGTATGAAGATGGTGTGATTCTAGTAATTTGAGTTGTTGTGGATGCTTCTCTAGTGATTCATGATGTTTTTGGATGTTTCTAGATTGTGCTCTATCTATTTTGCATGTCCACATTGATCGTGGTGCTCGTGATTGGAGATTTTCTCTTGTGTGTTCAAGTTTTTCATGTTCTTGGCCAATACGGTGTTGTAGCGTGTTGTGGATATTTTAGGAAATTTTTTTTTCATGTTTGAGAATTTTATTTTGTTTCTTCACTATGTGTGGCTAACCTTGGTTGAATCACATTAATAATCTTTAATGTTTTGGACCGATAATTTGTATTCATTTTATTATTTTGTTGAGGCCAACATGTAGTGATGTAATCTCTTATTGCAGATATATGTAAGTGATTGATTATTCCATTTAAAGGTGTGTGTGAGGTGTGCTTGTGTATGAGATGTGAAAATAATTTCCTAATCATTCAAAGGTAGAAGTAGAGTGTGAAGAAGAATGAGCAGAGTGTGAAGAAGTGTTCATGTGCTCAACCAGAATTGTAATCAGGCATTAACATATGCTATTTTCTCAATTCAAATCATGCAGATGTAGATTTCAAAATCTTTTGTAAGACAGTGTGTCTTCCTTTGGGCAGTAAGCCTTTCTGTAATTGAGCAGTGAGCTCTAGGAAGTGCACTTGAATGCATGTGCATTCCCCATTTTATTCTTTATAATTTTAACAAGGTATAATCTTGTGGACTAACCTCCACCGTGGTTTTTCCCCTAACAGGGTTTCCACGTAAAAAATCTTGGTGTTATGTGTGTTTCTGATGTGTTGTTGATTTATGATTTCATGGTTATTGATCAGATCTAAGAATAAGGTTAATATGTTTAATAAGTTTGAAATTCTGTGACAACTGATTCACCCCCCCTCTCAATTTTCTGCCGTTGTTTTTCCAACATAATATAGACCCTAGTTCCTTAGCATTTTGATTTTTGAAAACTAGCCACATTCCAAAACGACACTCAAGCCTTAGGGTTTTTGAGTTTCATAGCAAACCACCCCATACTACCACACCTTATGACCATTTGGTGACCCACAACTCCCATTCAATAACCAGGCCTTGTAGTACGTATTATTCAAGCTAGTCTCATGCATATTGAAGGTGCCCAAACTAACATCATAAGCAGTTTGAGAACATTCATTTTTGAGAAAAATGAAACACCCCATCAGTTTCTCACTGCATCAATCATCTTAAATGAAGAGGAAGAAAAAGAAAACATAGCAACTAGAAGACCTGTATTACCACCTCCTACATGGCCATAGGTATGATCCTCTTGGAAATATAAACCAAGTGACCTTACGATATTGTTTTGAGTATCAAAACATCCCCAAAACATGTCAATCTATTACCCAAATTACTCTTATCAAGGGTCACAACATCAAATATTGAAACAACATCAGGGATTTCAAAATCACCATCAAGGAATAAATCCAAAACATCAATTTTCCCTAGATAAAATTGAGAAAGATCTTGAGGAAATTAAACGAAAATAAAATACAACATATCATCAATGTCTTATTCAAGGTTGGAACATTGCATATCCACAACAAACAAACATCATTCCACAGAAACCTCAATATCCAAATCAAAAACTCTTCCAATATCTGCAGTATCAAGAAATTTTGTAACACCAAGGTGTACCTCAAGTGCAATATCAAAACATACCTCAATTGTGATATCAAGGAGTTCCACAAAATCAAGAGTAGACAAATCAAGAAAAGTCACAGAGGGAAAATTACCAAACAAGAATAATATTCAACCCTTTGGGAGAAAATTTAGAGGTAACCATGCACGAACTTGTACAACATGAACTTATCAAAATCAACGATAGTCCAACTTATGGTGAACCAAAATTTAAACTTCCTTGGTATAACAAGTATGAAAAATGTGAGTTCCACAAAATCAAGGGTCACACAATGAACAAATGTGCTACATTCAAAAACCACATCCAAGACCTCATTTATCAAGGAGAAATAACTATTAACGTTCAAGGTGCATCTACTAATGACAACGTGGACAATGTATCAACCTCAAAATTTGAAAGCAACGATCAAGAGCTATCTATCACTGATCACATTGATAATGTCTCTATATCATCCAATGAGAAAGAGGACATACATCAAGAAGTTAATCCCAAGAAAGATCAAAATCAATCACTCAAGGCTAGCAATGTTTAGTTCAAAATATATTGACATCATCCAACCTCATGACAGTATATATTGATGATCAAAAGACTCTTAATCCAACACTTATATATCCAATGAAGAAAATCTAAGCCAAGAGCTATTGCCCATATGCCCACAATTTGAGGAAATCCAAGGATCTTTTATAGGCAATCCTTTCTTTGAAATTGATCCATGTCAAGAATTTGAACCAAAACATGTCGAAGATAATACCATACAAAGTCAAGATCAAGAAACCTAGGTATCATCAAAATACTACAATTACTTGGTAGATATCTTCCATGACATCCAAGGATTTCCAAAAGAACACATCCATATGCAAAGCACACATACATCCACCTATGAGATGCTTACTCTTAATGGACATGTAGATGATCTTCATCCAAAACAAGAATCTCATACTCTTAATATCAATACCATGGAACAAGAGTCGCCTACTCTTCACATTTGTACACATGATCAAGATATAGAAGAATCTATAGACCTATTAGAAAATTATCAAGAAGAATCATTAAGATTAGAAACATCCTCTAGGTAGGTTGAAGACATCAAGCATGAAAATATGGAGCATAGTATCTTAAAATCAACAAAGTTAATTGATAATCCTGAGCAACAGAGCATTGGGTATACAACATTCAAAGAAGCACCAATATATTTTGAAGGGCCATCAAAATATTATATTTCACAAAATCAAGCCAATGATATAAATCAAGAAGTTATCCCACCTATGGAGGATTCCACCAGTAAAAAAGCTATCATAGTTGAAGATCAACAATAGAGCAAAGGAGGATTGGCACCTTGTTTCCAAGGTAAATCAAATCCTATTGCAAATAAAAGTTTTCAATATATGCATTATCAATAAAAAGGATTAGGTCTACATGAATAGGGTATCCTAGCACCAGTGTAGATTATTGGAAATCCTAAGCATCAAGGTCTTGGTTATTAAGTAAGTAAGGGATCTAAACATATTAGTGATACCTCTCTAATACTGGGGGAAACTTTATCTAATGCAAGAATCAACATAGAGAGCATGAAGAGTCCTTGTGATGAAATTGCTACCAACACTACAACTAGCCATATCATGAATCGTCATCCACACATATTTCCATTCTCTCATTGGGACCAACAACAAGAGGAAAAGCTATACCCAGGAAAGGAACAGGTCATTGAAGCAAAAGAATCAACAAAACAAAATGGAAAAGAAAGATTCAAATGGATACAAAAGCAAAAGAAAGAAAATCATCCCTATCAAAATCCATTAGTCAAAGAAACTATGGGGCAAAATCAAAAGGGGAAGTTTATCCATCAAAAATGTCTAGTAATGTAAAAGAAAGCTTCAAGAGAAATCTACAAGGTATATCAAGATGTTTGTCTAATCAAATCTCCATATCCACCCATCATTTCTCATCATCCCAACTTTGGAGAGTCAAAGATTCCAAACTATCGAACAATCCATCTAAAAATCATATCCCTCAATGCATTTCACCATCCAAGATATCCAAATATTACATTGACCATGTGTTGGTAGCAACTCTTTATTATAAGGACTCTAAGGGAACTCTATCATGATGTGTGCATCAAGGTAAGGTAAAATCCAGTATCAACAAGGAATATAAGGATTATCAGGGGATACTTTCAAGCGCTTGTATCTTAGCAAAACAACTCCTCCAAGTAGGATATCATTGGCACGACATGACAAAAACAACAACCATATTAGCACCAACAACATCTACATCAACACCACCAGGTGGGTCAAACATGAGCAAAAAATTGTCACCATGATGAAAACTTGGTAAACAGGCATCTTGTGAGACATCAAAAATCAATAAAAAACAAAAAAAGTCAATAGTCAAGAAAAATCATCCTCCAATGAAAACCACTATGGTGGCACTTTGGACAATTACCATGATGAAAACCTGGAAAATAGATGTAATGTGTAGAATTGAGCATCTACATGCACCATTTCAGGGGGAAACATCTCAATTTATCCATAATAAATCCCATCCATTTTTATCCCAATCCAACATGTCTTGATCTTGACAAATGTTTGGTGAATACTTTACACTTGCTTATGGAAAACATCTTGATATGGGCCATGATCATTGATCCTATCCTATCCAACATTATCTGAGTCATGAGGTATTTTCCATAGGGGCTATCCAAATATGTTATCTTATCACAAGATAATCCATCACCTACATTGCTAGACACTAGGGGAAAGTACTTACATCTTGCTTTAGAATAAATCTTGATCTATGTCTTCTAGCTCACAGTGTGATCTAGATGTTATCCCAACAACAAGGTATCCTGCCAACACACTATTAGGGAAACCTTCAAAACAACTCATCCCATCAACAAGGTATCTTGCCAATGCACTATCAGGGCAACCTTTGAAACAAATCAACAACATCAACAAGGTGTACCCCCAATGCACTACCAAGGTAGCATTCAAAGATACAAAACAACATTGTGGGATTATTCCTTCACTCAAAAATTCTAAGATATCAATAGTTACTTGAACCCTACAACTAGTTCAAGTAAGCTTTTCCACAACATATCCTCTAGAAAAAGAAAGTGAAATATCAATCCAAGTTGTCAACATCTTACACCCCAGGCAAGAGGATAAAAATCCAAAACAATCAAAAAGCAAGAAAAAAATTCATCCCAACAACAAGGTATACCACCAATGGAATACCAGGGTAACCTTCAAAGATACTAAAAATGTGAATTATTCCTTCACTCAATTTCTAAGATATCAATAGTTGCTTGAACACTACAACTAGTTCAAGTAAGCTTTTCCCTAACATATCCTCTAGAAAAACAAAATGAAATATCAATCCAAGTTGTCAACATCTTACACCCTAGGCAAGAGGGTAAAAATAAAAAAAGCAAGAAAACAATTCATCCCAACAACAAGGTATACCACCAATGGACTACCAGGGTAACCTTCAAAGATACTAACAGTGTGAATTATTCCTTCACTCAAAATTTCTAAGATATCAACAGTTGCTTGAACCCTACAACTAGTTCAAGTAATCTTTTCTATAACATATCCTCTATAAAAACAAAGTAAAATATCAATCCAAGTTGTCAATATCTTACACCCTAGGAAAAAGGGTAAAAATCCAAAAATATAGAAAAAAGAATGAAAAAAATACAAAAAAATTAAAAAGAAAGAAAAATAGCAAAGAGAAATAAAATGTTCTTTGAGTGAAAACCAATTTGTGGTGCTCTTAGAATAGGCACTGTAGTGAAAACCTGGCAAATAGGTGTTATGTTTGAATAAAGTTTCATCATTATCTATCAGTACTATCCACAACATCCACCCATTCATTTCAAAACAAGATATCCAACCATGGCTTGTCACTGATTAAGGATAGTCATCTTGTCCACAAATGGGGGCAGTGTCAAAAATATGGTCATGGGTTAGATCTATAGGTGTCCTATCATGGTCACGAAAAACAACAAACGATCAAAAACATCAAAAAACTACAAAAGATCAAAAACAATAAAAAATTACAAAAAAGATAAAAACATTTAGAAAACCACAAAAGAACAAAAATATTTGAAAAAAATTGAAAAAAAAACAACATTGCAAGTTTATTACTTCACTCAAGCAGTCTAAGATATCAATAGTTGCTTGAACGCTACAACTAG